>VZTL01046313.1:0-23579 GCA_013400535.1 Scopus umbretta | reverse complement strand
CTCTATCCCAGCTGAAACCAGGACAGCCACTCATATTCAGTCTGCGATCCACTATGAACTCATAGTGTTTGCACTAGTTCTTGCTTGTTCCCCATCTGGTATTTGTGCTGCTGCCAATATTGCCTAGCGCATTTTTCCCTCTTAAATGTTCCTCTGGCTCTTTCAAACTATTTCCTGAGTTTGTTGAGATCATTTGAATTTGAACCCTGCCCTCCGGTATGCTTGCATTTCCTCTCATATCTGTACTGTCTATAAATAATATCCTGGTTATTAGTGAGGAGATTGAAAAGGACTGGACCAGCACAAGTCCACTTGATACNGCTTTTAGTTTTGCATTTCAGGTGCAAGCAACCTATTCTAACCTATCTAACCTATCTCCTGTTTTTTATGACAGATCTGTTAAAGAATCTGAATAGCAGAAGGAAATCAGGAGTGTTGTTCATGCTCTGACTGATCTACTCTTTTGCTATAGTTCTTGTTCAAATTGCCTCTTTTTTTTTTTAAATGCCAATCTTTCAACCTACTAGCATATGTACCCAGGTAGCTGAGGAGAGATCCACTGAACAGTGAGTCTCATAGCAGGTACTGCAGAGATGAGGGTAGTTTCAGCTGCATCAACTCCTGGACAGTTTCAGTGGTAGAGAACAGTAGTGACAGGAGCTTGGTCCTGTGTTTCAGGCTCTGATTAAAACCATGTGTATTAACAGATAATTCTGTGTGTGGGCAAGTACGTGTGTGTGTAGATCTTCATATAGCGCACATCTGACCTATCCAAGGAATTTGGAGTGTCACCACAGTCTTCTGTGCCCTTGGCCAGCCTCCCTTCCCTGAATCCCTTCTCCCTAGTAATTTCACGCTTCCATTTAGAGCACTTTTTTTGGGCCTCAGTGCTTTTCTCTGAACTCTCTCCATTGATCCATCCATTTTGCACTGCATTACTCAGAACTAAACATGACAGCGTGCATCCTGGAGGTTCGCTGGTGATAAACAGAGCATGTGGATGACCCCAGATCGCTGGCTATCCTCCTGACTGTGCATCCCAGTATGAGGTTTGCCTTTTTTTGGTAATGTCACATTTGCCACTGTTGTGANTAGTGAGGAGATTGAAAAGGACTGGACCAGCACAAGTCCACTTGATACATCCTTCCACTTTGACAGTGAATCATTGACAGTCCAAATATGGTTTTTTGCATCAGTTTGTACCTCTTCCCTGTAGCAGCAGCTTAATCTAACCTAAATTTATAGCACGTCTGTGAACGCGTCTTATGGATTACTGTCAAATGTCAACAGAGGTGACTACTACAGCTCTTCTTCCATCCACAAGACTTGTCACTCTGCGTAAAAGAAAATGAGGTTGGTTTGAAATGATTTATCCAGATAGGCCCCCATTCTTAAAAAAATAGGGAGGGAATACAATCTTAAAATTATTCCTCTTCCTTGACCCAAGTTTTCCAAAGACATTAGCTTAGACTACAATGATTGCCTTTTTGTTTCACAACACATTTTCTGCCCAACTGGAGACAGAGCCAATATAAACTGTGAGATGCTTCTTGATTACACCAAATTCCCCAGCAAGAGGAAGTGCCAGGGAGAGCCTTAATGTTGGTTCCTGTGCTCCTGTCCAGAGGGCTCAGATCCTGCCTGGAAAGTGGAGACGTTTATGCACCTAACCTTTCATAATCTGGCTGCTCTATCTCTTGCTAATTTAAATGAAAACATTTGTGTTAACTGGGTAATTAGGGGCCTTGAATGTTATGTCTTATAGTGTCAAATTGCTTTGTAGTCTTATTTTTCCACTGTTCATAGAAAGGAGGTTTGTGAAGGACTTAATATTCCTTTTAAAGGAATTTGCCTATACAAATTTATAAGAGTCAGTAGGCTGTAAAACTCTGAACACTGTATAGTACAAAATACAAGAAGGTGGTACAACACCATACAAAACTGTGGCCCTCTACTAGGAGATTCTCTACACAAGGCTACTGAGGGCTCCACCTTCACCATCTCACAGATTTTAATATCAAATGTCCACAGCTTTCAAGTGAAACATGCATATGTATTTTAGATTTCAGCTCTGGAAATTAAAGTTTGAATCTGAGAGATAAATGAGATTATTGTTGGCATGTGTAAGTAGTGTACAGCAGTCAGATACATTAAATATTTCTCCTTTCTGGTAATTATGTCTACAGATTTCCCAAAGAAACCCTAAAGCTATATATAAAAAGCCCTAAAAAAATACAGGCTGTGCTTTAGCTGGCATGTCCCACAGCTCCACTACAGGAGTCTCCTCCTGTATCTATAACTGACAGTGAGAGTGTTTATAAGCTTGAAGTACAAGATCAATTCTCACAGTGTTTTTGACCCCATTGCTAACAGAGGTTCCTCTAAGGAAGTCTTATCCACAAGGGAGTGTGCCAGGAAGTAGACATGTTCACTTGGAAGTAAATAGAAAACCCTTTTTCCCTCCCTTACACTTCTCAAGAATTATATGATCAATATGTGTAATAACATTATAGCAAATAATATGAAAAATAATTTAAATACTTTCAATTAGTACTCCACTGAGGACCTGAAAATAGATCCAGCTGTAATCCGTTCACCCCACCCTTCCTAATCCCTGAATCACCATATTCCTCCTAATTTTAGTTTTTAACATTTTCATAACATTTGAGGAAAGTATCTTTAAATACTGATTTGCTACTCAAAAGGTAAAAAGAGAATGGTCTCCTTTGAAAATACTGTATGAAAGGTGTCTACACAACTTTCTCTCTCTGTAGTGTCTCAGGGACTGCATTATTCCCAAAGTTGTTGTGCACTTTAGTCCAAATAACATCGTTTTCTTGTGTTTCCCATCCGCAGCACAATGGCCGATAGCCAGTCACAACGTTTTGCATTGAAATGGCAAGGATATGCTCTAATTGCCTCCCTAACAAAGACCTTGATTACATCTGAATTCCAGGATTTCTGAAGGCGATTTTTTCATGGCATCAGCCTATTTGTTTCTGACAGATTACCCTTTCAGCACTGCTAACCTTTCACTCCTTTGTGTCCCAGACATCAACAGAATATCTTTGATCCAAAATGAGAATTAGGAAGATAACAAAGTCTTGAACAGTTGAGTAATTTCTATATGGCACAGTGTTTATCAGCATAACAAGTTGTTTCTCCATGAAAAAAATGTGGTAACTTTTAAGGACTTCTGAAGCACAGTTGAGCTTCATAACACAGCCTAATTCTCCTCCCCAAATCTTTGCCGTTTCTATAACTGCTCAGCGGTATGTTTGCTGTCTAGCGAAACTGTCCCTATAGGTGACAAGGTTTCTGTGTGACTGAAATATCAGCAAAGGCCATGTGCTGAGCCCCTGGGTGGGTGTGAATTCACTTTGCAAGAATACAGTTGCCCCAAAAATGAACTTACCTAAAACAGCCAGGAAAAGTTTATAATATCCAAGATATCAGCAGGGACAAAGATTCCCTTGCAGAAGACTCAGGAGCTTTGCCTCCCCTCTTCATTCCACTCCACATGGAAAAGACTGGGTTGTGGGGTACAGTATCCCAGGTTTAGCTATACATCACTGGGAGATGCTTTCTATTGCGAATTGCCAAATTCTGCCCAGTCCAAGGCAACAGCTATGGTACCTGGAGTCCAGATGCAGCTTTTATTTGATTTCACTGCCCTCTGAGTGAGCACCTGGGCTGAGGTGGGGTCTTGTCATGCCAGCTTGCTTCTCCTGCTCCAGGAGACGTCAAGCAGAGCAGAAGCAGGCAAATCTGGAGGGACTGTAGCAACCAGAGGACCAATACCCCGTGCAGGTGTTTCTCACTGCTTCGGGAGATACAGGTGTGACAGAGCCTTACAGCACTTGCAGAAAGAGTGACCAACAGGAGAATAGTGTGACTGTGGCCCTCTAAAATCAGCCAGGTTTTCATTACCTGGGGTGGGCATCAGATCAAACTGGTTGCTTTAAATAATGCTGTTTATATGCCACAATCAGGCTACTGATATTTCTAGATTAAGTGCATACACAAGCCAGGGAAATGGCAAATACACTTGTTTGTCAATGTGAAAGCACAGTTCAAGACACAGGAATCATACCTCAGTCTAGATATTCGTTCCATAAGTATCTGTCCCATGTAAACAGTTTAGTAAAGAAGAAAAACTAATTTACAGTAAAAAGACATTAAAAAGACATAAAAAAGACCTTGAGAATCCATAATTCATATTCCACCTAAACTCTTCTGGAGACCCCAAGGATTGCTTTACAGACACCAGTATCCCAAAGCGCTCCATTTCTGTGCTGGTTTGTACCACCTGCCTTATTGTTTTTGCCTTCACCGCTATCAGTTCTGTTGCACTTTTCCTGTTTTGGAAAGTCTCCAGGTCTCATGACAATTTTAAGTGACCTTTGTATAGAGTGAAAGTGCAAAATACTAGGCTCCTAACAACATACCTGCATTTAGTTAGGAATTTAAAAACCCTGAGTCACCATTATTTTAATCCCAAATCTTTGGAAAAATAAATGAATTAAAAGTTCCATATGGATAAGAGGAGAGAGATGGGTTATGTCACAGAAAAGGAGAAGACAGTAAAAAAATAAATGAGGACTAGGTGAGCAGTCTTTTTTTTTTCTTCTTTTGTTACTATTTCCAGATCTGGAAAAACCACACTTTGTACCAAAGTGAATGTTAATTTCCTTTTCTCAAGCAAATAAAAAGCTGAAAACTCTTATTTTATTGGAGGTTGAAATTTTTCCATTTAGCCTCAGAAAAGCATTTACAGGTTGCAGCAGGAAAAGCAAAGGGAATACAGAGCTTGTTTGTGGCAGTAACTACTCCTTTGCCTGTGGCTCAGGGGCAGGAGATGAACTCTGCTTGAAAGGCTCTGGATGGCTTCCACCCTCCAAAAGCCAGGCCGGGGCAGGCAGCTCTGGCAGTCTCAGTGGGACCATGTTGCACTGCAAGGGAAGGGATTGGAGCAGCTACAGTGAAAAAACATCCAGATTCGTAAGTCGGTTTCAGGCTATCGCAGTTTCTGAGCTGTAAGAAATGTATTTTCAGCTCTCTGTTAAGAGTCTAGGAGAATAAACTGGAAGCTCACGTACAACAACATTTCACGCTGTATGACTGTTCTTATGGAAGCCTGGTGGATGGTGTTCACTTAAAATACGTGATTACAATCTGTTTGCAAAAGGTGATACAAGGGGTATCATGCTACCTCCGTTCCTTGTTACAGTCACTGAGGACTTGGAGTCACAGGAACTCTGACACTCACAGAGGTGAGTTTTAGGAGTAAGGCTAAAGATGGGGAATTTGTTCCTCCATCTATGTTAGAAACCAGGCTAAACTTTTCCTTAAAACTGCTGTCCATAAATCTCACTGCCTTTCCTCACAGTTCTTATTTTCTAGGATTCATCCTGTTTGCCTTCTGGCAGCTGCCTCCATTTAGTCTGCATCTACATAAAAGTGTGTCCAACGCTGGACACAGTTTCTAGTTTCTCCAGTGATGGGTAAGAGAAGAAAGGGGGCATTTGCATTTTGAATTTACATAAGATATCCGTCTCTTAACTATCTGCTTGGCCACACCAGCTTAGATTCTGACATTCAGGATCTTTCCCAGCCTTGAGAATTGGTGTTCTTGACTGTAAAACCAGTAGGTAAAGGTTCACGTCAGCACTGCAGCTCCTAACAAGCCAAAAGAAACACATGAGCCTCTCACAGTTGTTTTAACCCCACAGAGAAGCAGGGAAAGCCCTGCGTCATGGCATGGAGGAATGACAAGGGAAGAAATACTCCACTTCATGTGGTTAGCATGAATGCTGTGGCATTACTGAAAACCAGTGAATGGAGGCAAAAATTAATAAGCTGCTACAGTGCTTTTTGATTAAATAGATTTTCAGAAGTCTAGGTTTGGTTCATCTGTTTTTAACTTAGTTAAAAGCACAGAGTAAGTGCAATGGGTGGAATGAACAGCTTAGCTACTTAGCCAGGCTTGGTAGCAAACTCTACCCAACAAAACCTCCTTTGTGGGCTTAACATCAAGCACATGGTTAAAAGCTGTGCTAGAAATAGAGTGAATTGCTGAGCCTTAAGATTTCTGCAGTTCATTCACACCTGCTCCAAACTTCATTCGACAGTTCAAGAGCTGTTTGGCAAAAACCCATGGATTATATCCTGGCAATTTTTTCCTCCAGTAGCTGTTCTTTTCCAAATAAATGCCAGGGTATAAAAAGTGGTACTGAGAGAAGTATAAATATTTTTGGATGAGAATGAAACAAAGATGTGGTAAAACTATAAGGCTGAAATATTAAATTAAACTGAAAGGAAAAAATTCTGGTGGTAAAAATGATTCAGCAATAAAATCTTTTACAGAAAAGGAATATTGAATCCATGAGATGAGAATTTTTGCAGATATCGAGGAAGCAGTGTTAACCCACTCCTAGAGGAAGATCAGCTGTGTTTTACCATTTCACTCCGAAATAGTCTGACCATTAATACAGACAGGAACAACAGAAAAGATGGCATCATCCAAGAAAGAAAACATAAATCATTCGTGTGGAGACAAACACTCAATTTTATGTGTTGAGAAGCTTTTATTGGATCACCACAATACTTTGGATTAGTTATACTATGGCTCTGAAGTATCAAATTATAGTGTAGTCATTTTCCCAATAAAAGGAAATAAGAAAATAAAGAAGCACAGTGCATGAGGCTTTGGTGACTGAACTTAGCTGAGTTTTAAGAGCCAGTCCCAGTCTGGTGCAGAGGGAATTTCTTCACACTCTTTCATAGACTCTAGTGCAGACAACTCCTTTCATGGCACATTCCTAAAGCACAAAGGAAAAGATTAATATAAACCTTTCACTGACAGCTGGTGTGTCTGCTACAGTAACCACTGAAGTCAGTGAAAATCCAGATGTCGTATTTTACATCTTTACATATTTACATAATTTTTAGAGCAAACATCAAAGCTATTTTTGTATTGCAGTGGGAGTGGTTTCTGTTTTAACATCTTCAGACATAATTAAGTGGCATATAATCACAAATAGATTACAAGACTAGGCTCAGCTTCCAGAAACAAATTCACCTTCCTTGGTATTATTGCTGGCTTGACAGAAATACCAGCGCTACCTTGTTTATTATGCCATGGTCCAGGAATGTTTTCAACTTTACAAAGATTTTTTTGTTTTGTTTTTTTGTGGAAGCAGAAATAGTCTGTGTAGTTCAGAGGTCAGGCTTCTGTCCTAAAAAACTTTGCACTTATGAGTCACAAAATGTTTCTTCTGACCCTCTCACCCCAGCATCCTTCAGTGGCTCCCGGTGATTCACAACCAGGAGGCACGTATGAGAGAGGTGACAGGACATTAAAAAAGACCTCATCAGTCTGCAGAAGATGAGGCCTCCTCCCCAGACCTGTTTTAGGCAAGGGGCGGACGGCAGGAGAGCAATGGAAGAGGGACCCTACCTCTCTGTCTTTTGAAGATGGGTTAATAATTAGAAAAAGATTACACAGAAATGCAGCCATGATGAGATGTTAAAGCTAATCACCCTTCCAAATGTACGAAAGCTTACAACAAAATGCAATCAGAACAAGCCAGCCCATAAAGGCACAATGTTGCTTATTCCAAACAAGCCACCCAAACCAGATTGGCTCTAACCTTTAAAAACTTCAATGAACAAAGTACTTTCCTTCCTTCAAAAGTGAAATCTTAATTTTAGTAGTGCCCATTTACAACTAGGGTTCCTAAAATGTGTTAGCATCATGGCTTGGCCAACTCATGGGTTTCACTTGGCTGCTAGAGAAAGGCAGGTTGAAGGGGGATGGGTGAGGGAAAGCCATGGTTCCCCTGCCCATGGGAAAGACACAGTTCCCACACCACAACGAGTGTTGCAGAGGAGTCATCAGGCCCTGCCAGTCCCTGTTGCAGGTCACCAGGCAGGCAGGTGTGGGCACAGAGGTGCTGGCTTTCACGCAATAAACCTCAAGTGCCTGCTTAGTGTGCTTGGCATGCTCACAGGGAAAAAACAAACAGAAGTGTGTGAATTGATGGGCTTTAGTGGAAACAGATGTGTGAGAGGTGTAAAATCAGTTTTCTAAGTGAACAAGCTTTATTCCAAAGATAGCAAAAAGGAAGGAGCCAGTCCAGGGACAGCAGTACCCAACTTGCATACTTTTATTTGCATTTCACAGGTTTCTGCTATTCGAAAACATAATTTCTTTAAAGAATAATAACCTTGAAAGCAGTAAGTATGCTGTCAATTTAAGGCAGCTCTGGCAATATAGTCACTTTAAAGACAATTTGCTGTATGGAACAATATTTTCTTGCATCTTGTTTCCTAAGCTTGGTTCCCTTTTTCTCCCTCTTAATTTTCTCACAAGCCAGAAAGCAAGCCAAAATTGACAGTCTGTTTACACAGAAGCAAACTGAATGCTGCAGCCTTCTGACCTTTATCAGCGTACAAGGAGTGTGAACTTACCACCACCATTTTCCCATCAACCAGTCTTCTCTTTATCGTGGTCTCTTTGCCGTTCCACTTCTGCACTTGCACCAATGCTCCTTTCTCCAAGGTAACGACACTCTGCAATGGCCAAGAGAAGAGTTTCAAACTGCAGTCCGAGCTTTGCAGATTAGAGTAGCAATTCACTTTACATTCAGCAAGATCTGCATTCTTGCCTAATGACACGCTTAGTAACATCAGTTTCAGCACCATACTATTTCTTCTTTCGGTGCTTTCTTTGAATAGTTTGCAAAAGTCATAGTGCACTTAACAGGGCAGAAAAAACTTATCCTGGTGCTCTTTTAGGACGTCAAAACCACTCAGAGATCATTGGCCCCCTTACCTTGACTTTCCGGTCATCTGCTGTTGTTTCATCAAACTGTTGGCCCAGTTTGAAAGAGATCGTTGTATTTTTGAAGGTGCTTTCAGTTCTGATGGTTACTATGTCCCCTTTCATACTGATGATCACGTCAGGCTTTGCCAGACCACCTAGTTTCCGGGTAGCTAAGCCCACTCCTAGAAATCAGAAATAAAACTATCATTACTTTCTAGCAGCAAGAAACTTAGCATCTTTTCATAAATCTTCATTGGAAGAATAAGGAACAGTTTCTTCTTGAATACTCTAATACCTCAGATGGGACACTAATTCTTTGAATGTGGAAGTACTGCGTTCAGAGGCTGAGGCAGCCCCAGTTGATAGAGTGCACCTTTGGCAAGAAATAAAGATATACATGAGTATACACTTGTGTACATTTAACTAAGAAGAAACATAGATGGTTACAAATCTGCATGAATATGTGTCGAGGTAGAATGGGTAGAAAAATTCAGAGGAAAGGTCTATTTCTCATAAAAGCTTGCAAAAATCCTTTTTTTAAAAAATTCTTGACAGATCTGAGAATCTGCACTTTTGTTAACCAGTTGCGTGGAAGAAACTGGATACTGAACTGCCAATATGCTGGTGCTTGTTCATTAAAACATATTGGAAATTGGGCAATCCCTAGGTTGCTACTAACATCCTTTAAGGATTCTTGTGTTTAAACCTCAGTGAGAAGTGCAAGTGTGAACTACAAAAAACATTGAAGAGCAAAGAGCTGCAGAGCACTTCAGGTAAAATTGCATGTCAAAAGCTTTTTATACTGCCTAGTGCTTTTCAGTGCAGTCCATTGACTACAAGTTGTGAAGTCTGGGGCAAGTTAGAATGAAGGCCACTGACGACATATCGCTGTTTTACAAAAGCAGAAAGGCGATAGCTGTAGTTACTGCCTTTGTTAATGCTATGCTATGCTCAGATGAAAAGATCCATATAAAAGGGTATAAAGTTATCTGTAAATTATAACATTATTTGCAGTAATTATTCTATACTAAACAATTCTGTTCAGATCTTCAGAAAAACATCTGTAGCTGGACTTTCATCCCACATTTACTCTGCTTAATTAATTAACTGCAATTTTTTGTTATTCAGTTTAACATTTCAAATAAAGGGAATCAATGACTCAGTGAATCATTTATTTAGCAAAAGCAATGCTGTAGCTGACTGTATGTGCACTTGCTATATAGGAATGAAGCCAGCATTAAAATGAAAAACAATGCCTAATTTATTACATTCCTGGCATTCTTCGGTAACAGATAGATTCATTCATAGGATTTAGACCTCTGAAACCAAAGTGTCATGAGACATCAGCTCCATTATGTATTGCAAATTGTTACAAGTCATGAGTGTAATGGTGCAATCAAGAGAAACATAAAAAAATGCTTCATCTCCATAAATTCTTCTCATTACAGAAAAACAAATTATATCAGGTCAGTTCAGTTAGAACAGAAGTAAAATTATTATAGTAATTCAGCACCTACTTTTCTGTTTTTCCATTTTAGATGCTAAAGGAAAGAAATTAAATTATGCTAGGAAATTAATTAAAGTGCTTTTGTGGACAGGCAGAAGGCACCATCCATGAGTAAAGCATAAGATGAAGAACAGACTTTCCCAAAGAAAACTTAAAAAAAAAAAAAAAAAGAAGAAAGAATATTTCTCACCCAATTCTTTCATATAGTCATCAAAATTTTCACTGGAGACGAGTTTCCAGGTTCCCACAAATCGGTTACACATTGTATAGGCTTTGCGAGGCAGTGGTCCTGCAGAGAGAGGCAGTGGCCGCAGCAGCTCTTGGTGGGAGTCAGAGAGAGATTGTGTGCCCGACTCAGACCTCGCTGGCCTCCTTTTAAGGATGCCCAGTCCCTGCAGCGGTCGGGACAGGCCAATAGGAGAAGCAGTGCCAGGGCAAGACAATGTGCACCTTGTCCGAGGCAGCCGTGTCAGTACCAAGGCTCCGGGTGATGCCTGCCTCAGCTTCCTCTGCTGAATAGATCAGGACACTGAGGGGTGCGTGGGGACGGGGACGTGAGGTTACCACTGCATCTGCAGAGCAGTCAGGGGACTCTGCGGTGGGGTGTCAGCAACACGGAGCCACCAAGCACAAGAGCACTGCATCCATATGAAACCCAACTCTGACTGTCCTTCCAATGCCATTCTCCTGCTATTGCCATATAGAATATAATAGAACAGAACAGAACAGAATAGAATATTTCAGTTGGAAGGGACCTTAACCAATCCAACTGCCTGACTGCTTCAGGGCTGACAAGAAGTTAAAGCCTGGTATTAAAGGCATCATCCAAATGCCTCCTAAAAACTGACAGGCTTGGCGCATCAACCACCTCTCTAGGAAGCCTGTTCCAGTGTTTGACCACCCTCTTGGTAAAGAAATGTTTCCTAATGTGCAGTCTAAACCTTCCCTTGTACAGCTTTGAACAGTTCCCATGTGTCCTATCACTGGATACCAGGAAGAAGAGATCAGCACCTCACCTTCTTTGCTGCAAGGGCAAAATGCTGATTCATGTTCATCTCGGTGTCCACAAGGACCCCCCCGAGCCTCTTCTGCAAAGCTGAGTTTGAAAATTTGAGAAGTTTGAGTTTGAACATTCCAAAACTTTTTAAAATGTACATTTAGAACTACTGTCTTGTGGTTAGTAAAAACCAGACACAAAGAACAAATCCATAAACCATATGTACATTTGACAGGCAGGAATTTAAAGCATTATAATTCAAGAGACCTCAAACTATCTGAAACTGTTTAGTCTAAAACCACTTCAACTGTAATTCCGTCCTTCCTCTTCCTAACCATCTTCCTGGAGAAAACTGTTACTGGCTACATGAAAGGATTAGATGGCTTCCTTCTTACTTGTGTGAACAACAGTGGCCTGTTTGTCTCTTTTTGCATGATTACACTTTTTGAGTTATGACCACTTATAGGGATGTTTCAGATGTACATTGTAAGGATGGAGGGACACGAGGATTATAGATTGTGGGACCAAATTTCTCGTGCTTAGGGCAGAAAGAGTGAGATGGAGCTGATGATGGGCCAAGGAGGGTGAGATTTGGGTCTTATCGTGAAAGCTGTCATATGCAAGAAGGGGAACATGCTTAAATAGGAAAATAATACAGCCTAAGTAATGAAAATATTGTAGTCTTTGGATTATACTGTGGTTGTGGGGAAATAACAAGGTCTTAAGTCACAAATTTTGGTTGTATACGCAAAATGGTATTATCCTATCAGTCATAACATCAACAAGGGTAAGGTGAGCAGAACTTTCCGTTACTGCTCAGGTCTAATTACAGTGCAGTGTAGGGAGGGAAAGTCTAGAGTGATTGAAAATGAAAACAAAGTAAAGAAGAACTCTTTTTCCCCCACAGTCAGAAGCAGATGCTGTAACTGTAATATGTAAATAGATGTCAGCCTTTGAAGGTGTTGTCCACACAAAGCTCTTCTAAAGCGGAGATGCATTGTATCACATTTTGTGTAAAGAATAGCTAGCTCTTTTATCCAATCTCTGGAAATGAGAAAGCTCCTCCTAAATGAAACTATCCATTATTTCTCTAGGAATAATACAAAAATATTCTACCGTTGCTCCTCGGGCATTTTTGTTCTTTCATTTAATTGTCTTATCCACATAAAGGCACTTTAACAAGACAAGGCTGGTGCCTTTGGGAAATAAAAGATGATTGGGATGTTGTAAAATCAGGCCCAAAGAAATTCAAGAAGAGCAAACTAGTCAGAATAGAACAGCTATACTGCAGTACCAGTAACCTTAAGAACAAAAGGGACAGAGAATTATTTATTCAGACAAAACCCTAGTCTTAAGCAGTCTCAAACAATGTTTACATTGCTACCATCTATCTCTTTGTCACTAAGAAAAATCAGTACTTTCATTTAAAGGACTTACAGTCTAGAAAGAAGAGGAGCAGGGAATTATATCGCAGTAGAAATAATATCTGTGGAAACCAATCTTTTCTTCAAGTTTAAAAGAAAAAAGTGTCAAGGATTGTGAGTACATGTGATAAGAGGGATCTTTGATCCCCTTTTTTTGCTTGTGGTTGGAGTAAAACGGGATTTGAAATCAATACACTTGGAGATTGTGAAGTAGCACTAGAGATAAAGCTAAAATGGATAAAAATAGTGAGCTAAAAATGTAAAGAAATAAGGAAAGTAAATTTCTGTCAATTTCTTTAGAGGAAGTGTGATCTGGGCAAATTCAGTGCCAGAAAAGGTCTAAATTAAATTCCTAGGAGAATAATGAAGAAAATAGAAATAAAAGTGGGGAACAGAGCCAAATGCGGGCCTCCCTGTGAGGGCACCAAAAATATTTTAACGCTGACTCTGTGGAGCCAAGGGATTGACTCTGAACATGAGGCCAGCAGTCTGCCTCTTCCCAGTAGCTACACTGGAAGGTTCAAACAGCTTTTTGTCTCTTTAGCTGGGGCATCCCACAAGACCAGACCAAGACTGCTGGGGCCGAGGGAATGGGTGGCAGCTTGAGGCAGACTGTGGAGTTGGGCACACACTGGGCTTGTCCGGCCAGGATACAAAAGTACTCTGAGTTCTTTCCATTGGAAACAGAATTAAAAGAAAAACAGAAAAATATCAGAAAGGTCAAAGCTCAGAATAAGCCTTGCTTCATCTGTCTCCTAAGCTGCTAAAAATCTATGGGTATGAGTCCCCTTTCCCTCTTGTCATCCAAGAAACCTGTAAAGGAGTAGTGAGTGAATACGCTAATGGGCAAAGATCCCCTCTCAGCATTCAGGAGTGCCTGTTGCGATAAGCATGTTGCCCACTGGGTTTGTAGGGGTTTGGTGAGATCCTCCTTCTTCAGAGAGGAATGCTATGGGATAGCTTCTGATTTTTGGAGAATAGTTCAGCACTACAGAAAAGAGAGGGGGACCTCTGCTGCTCTGCAGGCAAGGACAAGACACTTAGAAACATGTGCTGTCACCTCCATCCAGGTCTGAGAGCACACACCTGGAGGAATTATCTCCATTTATTCAAGAAGTCACTGGGCTGCTGCCTCTTTTAGAGAATAAATTTTGACCTTCTTCAGAAAATAAATTTCAGACATGTTCATATTCTAAGAAAAGCATCACTGATACTTCATTACGGTACTGGCCCTGTTAAAGTTTATAGACAGAATGTCACTTTGTTGAAATTTCCAGACGTTGAAGTTTTAAATGGCTTCATTCATAGCATCTGAATTCATTCACCAGGTACTAAAATAAATGGTAATGCTTTCAGAAGAGATTACCCACCTCTGAAAAATCAGGCTTTACAAAAAATTGTAACTGCAGGCTTTATTAAGGATGTAAGATTTCTGGAAAATAAAGGTTGTTATATGAATATGGGAATATTGGAAATTTGACTTCTGAAATATCGTATTTCCATATCTGTGGGCAATGGGATATATTTGACTGTGGGCTGATCTTTAATGTCTGTATATATCTTATTTAAGTCAATGTTGTTGCTTATTATGATCATCTCTCCCATTTTTCTGCCAGTGGTTTTCTGCTACTAAACTGTAGTTTTATCCTGGCTTTTGTAAATAATTTTTGTACTTGTTAAGTGCTAAGTAGATTTAGTATTGTCTGTATGGGGTACTCTGAAGCACACTTCCTTCCCCTATGCAACTGCCGTTCTTTAAGCTGAGATTTCACAACCAATGAAGCCAAGGTAAAAAAAGGGGAGCTGTTCATGGGGTTTTTTAACATTTTCTGCAGAATTTACTGATAACCTTTTGTAATTGCTCTTAAATGACTCTTTAGCTCATCCAGAGTGTAGGAGTCCTTCTTTTTCTTTTCCCCTCTCCAGTTGTATTAATAGTGCAGAAACTTTGGAACAGTCTGAGTCATGCAGAGGAAAGTTCAAGTGTATGAGGTCTCTGCTGCTGGCAGTAGGAACTCAGCACTGACACCTCTGACAGCCGACCTCAGGAATGTCAGGAATATGTGGAATTTGGTTCACAGATCTTAACCGCAAAGATTGAGATATACTCATTTCCCCATTTTGTGGTTACTTGCACACATATTCAGACTCTTCTTGGCCAGGTTTCCCCTAGATTTTTCATTTTTTTCATCCTCAGACTGAGTCCTCCCAGGTGTACAAATCAGGGCTTCTGTGGACATGAAGTTTTGAAATAGGAGGCCAAGCCTAAGGGCAGTAGAAGGTAGTTTGAGAAGGAGTTGAAAAACATGGTGTCCAAACGGCTTATGCATCTAGAGAGGCTTGTGTTCCCAAGACTGATCTAACCTAACACACTAGTAGAAAATGCATATAGAAAATAAAGGAGGTTTTACTACTAACAAACTTTTACAGAGTTTTAGTAAGCCTGAGAGTACTTATTAAGCTATGACTCTTAATTCAAGGCTTTTTGTCTAATCTAGGAAAAAAAGAGCTGTTAAGGAAAGGGACATTAACAAAATAATCACAGCTGAGACCTACAGCAGCTATAATTTCTCACTTCAGGTAGAAGAGGACAAGATCAAGCCACTTCAGATGATCCCTGCATTTAAAATTGTCAGCATTTGTGTGAGGAGGAGGTGCCTGATTCCCTGCTCGCACTGGCAACCAATGCTGGGCATCCACAGGTATCACCATCCTCTCTGCCCCAGGAACAACGCCCTTCGCTGAAGCCAAGAAAAGCAGCCCCATTATTCCCCTTGCTGTGCACAAACCCCTTGCAGTGGGTAGCCCACACACAGCACTCACTGGAGGATGGTTTTGTGTCCAGGTCTACACCTATCGCTGTCACACAACAAGTGCCACTCACTGGATCGTCTCTGATCCTCTTTCTGCAGTGAGATGGGTCACAGTTACCGAGCTCTCTCATGATGCTTTCCCACACAGCACTCCTTCCCATGTTGCATCACCCCCAAGCCCCTTCCTGACAAACTCCAGCACAAGCATGGGTTGTAGGAAGCTGAACATTTTATTGAATAACCACAACAAATTAGACTAGTTGCGTGTAACTCTTTTGGGATATATCTGTAAAAAGTACAGTTCTCTTTAAAATGGATTTGTGGAATTTTTTTCCTTCAATGAGGTTGGTTGTCTCCAGCTTTAAGCATTAGTCCTGTGTGAAGATGGCTTCTTCATGCTTTTTCATAAACTCTTTTGCAGGTAACATTATTCATGGTGCATTCCTGGAAAAAAAAAGGCAAATTTAATCAGCTTTTAACTCTCACTAAATGTTCATTAGTCAGAAGGTAGAGTATTATTTATCCATTGTGAGCCAGTGTAAGAAGAAATTTGCATTTCTCCTCCTCTAAAACCAGTTGATAAAACAGTGAAACTCAAGTTTGAGAGCTTCAGAAACAGAAATCTGAAATACAAGCACAGGACTGAAAGAATGTCAAAGGACTGCTCCAGTGCCCGTCAGGAGATTTCTAATCTCCTCTTAAAGGCTTCTAAAGAAGGCTCCTAGAACTTCTGTGGAGGGTGATTTCACTCTGGAGCTGGGCATTAGTCTTTTTTCCTTTCACCTTTTGCAGCTGTGTCTTGTCTTCTTCACACACGTGTGCATAACACATACCCACACATACACACACAGAGTCCTACACAGCTTTCAGACTTGCAGCTGCTGGTGTCAGCCTCTGCATGTTAGGCTCTGTCCTCATCTATTTTTCTGTTAGATCAAACTCTGTTTTGTTCAATCTTTCTTAATGAAGTTGTTATTAAAAACTATTTCTATTTGTTCTCCTCTGGTCCCTATCCAAAGAATAAATATTAAATTTATGGACATATTATTTTTCTCTATGGGAGGGCAGAACTCTTTGGGAATTTTTGTGTATGTGTGTTGTTTTGTAGCATGTAGGAATCTCATCTGCCTTTGATGAACAAAGTTTTAGTGCCCTCCCAGATTCTTCGAAGTGTCTTTCCTAAAACTGGAAAGCAGCACCGGGAAGCCCAGAACTGCAGGTGGGCCTCACTGGCACCAAGTCAAACATGATACTCTCTGACCAGATAACACCAACCAACAAAGCTCGGATACAGATTTCTTTTTTTTTTTTTTTTTTCAGTATAACATCATATTATTGACACAGTTGTTGGTGATCCATGGTAGAGTTACCACAGACGGCTGTTGAGTCTCTACTGGAGATAACAGGAGCATTTTGCATCAGCACAGAGTGGACACACTTAACATCAACATTGCTAATGCTTCCTTTATACTGTTCAGGACTTAAAGATTCCGTTATATAAAAATCTCCCTCACAGGGATGTTGGTTTTTTCTCCTTACTCTTTCCTAACAATGTCTTGCTGTGAATGGGCAACAGGCATATCCATACCATTCCATAAGCTTAACAGCATTTCAGTTTTAATATATACTCCAGATGCATTCAGAGAGACTTCTTGCCAAGTGCACGGAGCCCTTTCAGATGCTTTCACTCCCTGTGTTTGAATCCAATGTAATAGATCTGCCAAACATGAATTCTGCACAATTAATTCAGTGATTAAGTAACAAAAAGGAGCTCACCACCACCAGGTTCCCATCCACCACTTTTCTCTTTATGATAGTCTCTTTTCCATCCCACTTCTGCACCTGGTTCAGTATGCCGTTGTCTAGGGTTATGATGTTCTGCCAAAGGAAAAAAAAAGCAAAGTGTAGCTGTTTCATCAGGGTGCTCTGGGCTGAAGAGAAGGTACTGTCTCCATGTCCAAACAGCCCTGAAGCACAAAGTACCCATAACACTTTTACCTTTGAAGGCAGCATTTCTACACTGGATATCAAAATCACTATTCCACCCTCCTGCTCCCACATCCCTTTTGAGAGATGTATTTGGAAAGTGCTGGATTTGGACTCACCTTTGTTTTTCTGTCATCTGCTGTGGTCTCATCAAACTCTTCACCCAGCTTGAAAGAGATCTCTGTGTTTTTGAAGGTACTTTCTGTTTTGATGGTTATCACATCACCATTGGTGCTGATAGTTACATTGGGCTTGGCCACACCAGCCATTTTCCTGGTTGCAAACCCCACACCTGTAAATAAGACAAGGGACTATGAAATTTTTATCTTTACTCAATGTCTTTCTTTTATTTGTTCGGAGGGTGGGGGGAAATCTTCAGTGCTGACTTCCCTATTACTTTTGGATTTTTTAATTAATTCCATGTTGCAGAGGTTCCTTTGTAGTATCTTCCTAGCTTGGTATGGTTATAGACCAAGCCGTGTGGGATGATGTAAGGAAATTCCCTGCTCTGTCATTGTCAGAATAGTAAAAGCAATATTTTGAAGACTGAGACAAGATTTTAATGCCAGATATTTGCACACACACTTGTTCTAAATAACTGGTGGTTTGTACACTAACTTGTATGCTAACTGTATCTAAAAGTAAATAAGCAGAAAAATATGACACAATATAAGCCACAAAAACAAACAAACAAGAAAAAAAAAAGAAAGCACTTTTTTATATTTCTCAGTGGCTAGGTTGAATAAAAGGAAATGATTAAGAAAGAGCTGGCAATGGTTACGTCCCGAGTAAAATATGGGGTAAAGATTAAGAGTGCAAAAGTCTCACTGGAAGCTGTCTGAATGCTGCATAAGTCTCAGTATTTTACCCCTAATCTCCAAATAAACCCCCAGCTTTTTAGCATGTACTGATCCAATCAGTGCAAGTTACCCCATACTTCCCCCACACTAAAAGAATGTGGAAACCTTTTAAAGTCCAATTTTAATTCTAAGCAAGAAGCCTACACCTTAAGAGAAGAGTGTTATCCCTCAAATCTTTTGCAAGTATCTGCATGAATCCATGCAATTTTCTTTGTTAATATTCATTGGAGACAGCTAGAGAGTTTCATTCACTATAATAGCCATGACAATTAATCCATCTCCTAGTCCAGTAACAATATAAAGTTTAGGTGTGTTGCTTTTAGACATAGAGAAGCTTGCTGCATTCTAGCATTACACCACTTTGTCCATCCAAGGATAAAAGCTAATTCACACAAAATATTGCAGTGACGTGTTTTACTTCCATTTATAACACTACTAAGTAGGCATGCATAGACTTGGCTTACCTGAAACTATTCCTCCCAATCAAGGCTTTTCTATGTTATAGGAATTTGACATCACTAATTCAAACAGCCAAGTTCTCCAGTTTAAGACCATCTGATCAAAATAGTTGGACTAAAAACCCCCTGGTAAACAGCATAGCCAGAAAAAGCAAGTAAAGAATAAAGTTCAAAATCAGCATTCCTTCCCTGTCCCAGCTACAACTCCAAATAACAATTCTCACCCAGCTCTTTCATATAGTCCTCAAAGTTTTCACTAGAAAGGAGCTTCCAGGTGCCCACAAACTGGTCACACATTTTGTCAGGCTGGAGAGGTGTCTTCCACAGGATCAAGCAGAAATGCAGGACAGGAAGACAGTATGAGCTCCAGGAGATCAGGAGTTATCTTTAAAAAGGAGCCTTGGCCACATGATGCTCTAGGATGACCAATGAAGAAGGAGTCCCAGTGCCCAGTGTTTTCCTTCCTTCCCTACCCCTCCTTTGCCAGTAGGTCATAGTGTTATTATTCATATGCCCTTACTAGCACAAAGATCACTGTCTTGTTTTTATTTAATTATTTTTGTCATTCAAGAACACTCCACCTTAAAGGCAAATAATTAAGTCATCTTGTCTTTCAGAAGAAAAAGGTAGGCTCAACCCACAGAGGCTTTTCTTTAATTTTAGTCAGCCATATCAAATGGACACAGCTAAATTCCTAGACTGTAAGATCGGAAGGGCTTTCTGAGATAATTTAGTTTGCTTTCTGCACCTCTGCAGTCAGAGATTTTTCTCCAGAAAGGCACAGAATTACAGGAGAAGTGGATTTGGGGCAGAAAGAGAGAGTGCTGGTGGTTGTAGAAGGGTAAGGTAATAAAATTCCTTCCTTGATTGGGATCTTCTTATCATTGCACCACTTGAATCAATTGACCAATAGGTCTGTATTCTGCCTTTATGTGATGGACAGGAGATATAGGGCTTTGTGAAAAGCAAAGTAACAAAACGGATGATTTCTCCCCCTTTTGCTCCTGTGCTTTCTGAAGACCTATGTCACATAATTAGCATTCTGAAAAATTATGGCATAAAGCTAGGCTCTGGTATCAACTTACCAAAGGTCCATGGATGCTTCATTAGTTTTCTGGTCATGCTGTTCAGGTAGTAATCTGTTTGAGGTAAGGTGTGTACAGGCCTGAAATAATGAGGTCCACCTTGACTGATCCCCTAAGCCCTATCATAGCTCAGATTACAAAAAATGGTATCAGAAAGCAGTCAAGAAATTTCTTAGACTTTCCTTTTGGCTGTAACATGCTATTCCAATGGCAAAAAGGGAAGGGAGGTCAGGAAGACTCCAGAACAGCCTCCCACTCAGGCAGGGCCACCTCTGAGCTCAGACCAGGCTGCTCAGGACTGTGCCCTGTTGGGTCTTGGAAACCTCCAAGGTTGGAGCCAGCACAGCCTCCCTGGGCAACCCGCACCCCTACCCAGCTGTCTCTCCGGAGGTTAAGATCTTCTGAACCTCCCCTCTTTCAGCTTTTACCCATAATCTCTCATCCTCCCACCATTCACTGCTGTGAAAAGCCTGGCTCCAGCTCCTTGGCCACTTCCCTATAGGTGTTGGGGGCTGCTGTGAGCACTCCCAAAGCCATCACTTAACCAGGATAAACCTCCCCATTCTCACAGCCTCTCCTCACAGGGCAAGTGCTCCAGTCCCCTGAGCATCCTGGGGGCCCTCTGCTGAACTCACTCCAAAACTGGATGCAGTACTCTGGATACAGCCTAATAANCCAGAATAGCTAATCTTTGGATTGGTTTATTCTTTTTGGGTTTTTGCATATTTACTGACTTTGGGTTAATCCCAAAATAAATAAAATAATATTCTAACCACTGAAGTCGCTGATGCCTTTCCTGATTGGTATTCTCAGAGTATCACATGCTCAGGTCCTCTTTAAAAGGAAACTCTGAGGGATCCTCAGGTTTGAGTCATTATCTTGGGTTTTTTACTTAGGGTTATTGGTTTGAGAAACACCGCATCACAAGTGAGCAGTATGTAGGAACTCAAAAACTCAAATCCAGTAATTAATGAGTACTTGAAAGTTTCAGGTGAGGATTGCTGCAGTGCCCCAGCTAGAAAGGGTGTGACATGGCTGAACTCAGTTCCTGCACTCTTCTTGCCTTTTGGGAACTGTTCTGTGTGTGGCTTACTACAATTAGCATTCATTTATTTGAAGGGGAAATAGGGCTTTTATATTCAAAACTATGGCCTGAGAGAGGGGGTTGGCCTTCCTTTGCTGTTAACAGCTGTCTGCAGTGCTTGTGCTGCTGGAAGATTTTTGGGAGAGGGGTGAAGCACATGCAAATCAGTTTGGAGCAGACAAGCGCACCCTCCCTAGTCATTCAATTACTTGCACCTATTTAAAGTGAATCTGAGCTATTTGTAGATGTTTTGCAAACATGATGACTCAAAAACGCAAGAAGAAATCTAGCTTGTGGGTTGACTTGCTTGTTTACTTCAAAGCAAGCAGTTATCTGGGAGCAGCTCATAGCTCTCACTTGGGAAGTATCCTACTGATGGTCTCCTTTCCCTCGGGAGAGACTTCCAGTGACAAGAGATAAGCTTGTGGCATTGATGTCATCTAACATAAATCCTGCCTGCTCTCTGGGGCAAAGGCCTCAAGTCTTACAGCCCTACTGATAAGCACTGAAGTGCTTAATGCTCACGAAGTAATCAGTGGGGCTTCTTAGCCTGGAAACCTTAGGCAAACCTGGGGTTCGTGTCACTTACAGAAGTGCAGAAGTGTCTTGCCAGCAAGAGCTGGGCAACCTGGCTAAACAGTCCTGTGGTCATCAGCACTGATGAGATCTAATACCATCAAAAGCAAGGGCATCTTCAAAAGTGCTGAAACCTCCTTCAAAATAAGAGGGAATTTTGAAGAAACTGCAGCAGGTAAGAGGTAAACTAAAGAAGGAAAGCTGGTGAGGGTCCAGCACAGTGAGGAAATGCTGGCAAACTAAATTCATCACAGAAGGAAACCCTATCTCTTAATCCTGATATGAACTGATTCAGCTGAAGTCTGCAGACAACAATGACACAATGTCTGCAACGTGTTTTTGGGGTGCTGTGACCTTTGAGGATGATTCCTGATGCAGGGGGTACAGACGTGGAATAGCAAAGCAACAGCTGTGCAGGGGAGACAGGTGGATGGGAACATGGTGATGGTGGGTTAACTCTTGCTCTGTGAGTCTGACCAATGGTGACCTACTTGAGATAAACAGCTTTTCACAAAAATGAGTGCAATAGTAACCTCCCTTTGGCTCTTTCGGGCACGCAGGAGGAATGACACTGCTTCCACTAGAGTATGTGAGAAAGAGGATGCTTATTCCTGTAGTCAAGATCTGTCACTTAGGACAGCTTTTAACTGAGGTCTGTGCCAAAGCTTTCCTGGTACTTTAGATATGTACGGATTTGTCAAAGTAAAAATACAGCTTACCATCAAATGCGAAAACATGAATCACAAAACATGAAATCACAAAACCATGAAATCACAGCTATGACTATTAGCAACATTCCGCTTAAATAAAGGCTTCTTTCTCCAGTTCCTCCTTGTCCCAGAAGGGCAACAGTGTACAACTCTCTCAACTGCTATAGCTGTTGAACTGGTGACTACCAATGAGCAGCAGTGTATTGGGCTTACACAGTTGTCACCATAGTTCTGCCACTCTTTGAATCAAAGACTGGGAAGAAAAGGTGAAAAGACATCCATGCTCAATTCCACACTTGATGCCATAGCAGGCTATTAGCCTTTTGACAATGACTTCTGTTGAAAACATTCTCAAAAGGAACGTGGCCTCTGTGTGGGGTTACTGGTGGCAAAGTTGGCAATGTCCATAGTAAGAAAAAAAAAAAACACATATTCTTGGAAAAGTTATTAAAAATAACTTAAGCAGGGAAGGAACTGTGGCTTTGCTGCAAGCTTCCTATTCGGGCACAGTAGTGTCTATTGAGAAGATGGGCTATAGCAGCTCTCATGCCAGGAAGGTGGGACCATGTCACGCTGTCTGGTACTGCTGCAACTTAGACTGAGCAAAAATTTTCCTTAATATTTCTCTGGCCAGATGCTGGAGTGGGAATTGTTCTAAGGCCCCAGATTGACTTCAAGAAAGGTGAATGAGTGCTGGAGAACACCTGTGGAAAAACTGTCCAAAAAACTGGTGCAGGAGTTCCAGCAACTCAAAGAGGAAATGTTTTACTCCCAACCTCTAGAGACCAGTATCTCAGCCATTAGGAGTAAATATTCACCTGCTTGAGAGAGAGGATATAGTGGATACACACCATGGGCCACCCTGTGGTTTTACCTGCATGACCACTGAGAGGACACGAGGAAGTGGGATGGAAAATCTACCTCAACCCTAGAGGCACGGGTACGTGAGTGGCGAGGAAAAACAATTACAAAAGGGGGTTCTTCCACAAAAATTGCTGCTCCAGTTTCCAGTGAGCAGTTCCCCAGACAGAGTAGAAGGGCAGATCTTACTTCCAATCTTAATAAAGGGACTTCTGATCTATATTTACAAGAAGTATGTAATGAATACTATGACCAGGATTAGAGGGGCCCTGCCTCCAGCCAGGTGGAGGAAAGGGACAACTGGGTTTACTGGACTGTGTGGATTCCACAGTCTGGCACATCAGACCCACAGGAGCATAAGGCTGTACTGGACACCAGTGCACAGTGTACC
>VZTL01046309.1:822-22988 GCA_013400535.1 Scopus umbretta | reverse complement strand
ATGTTGCTTAATGATAAAAACAGTTCTCCAGAAATTTACAACTCCACAATTTCTTCCTTCTCCAAATCTGTGCAACAAGTATGGTTCTGGCTATACTTGTACCAGTAATGACAAAAAATAAAATTTTACTGTTTGCACCATGGTAGTGCTTAAGGAAAGTGTTGGTTTCATTTCCAGTGCCATACTACTCTAGACTTGTCTAAGGTTGAGAGTGGATTCCTATGTTTGGTGGGAGCTGAGCCTCATGCTGCCCATAATTTGGAGAATTCAGCAGCATTAGAAATAGTTACAAATCCAGAGAGTTGCACCACACCACCTCTTTTGCAACTTGAGATAAAGAAAAGATTTAGCCTCCCCTTTCCCACTCTGTCCCACATCCTTCCCTGCTACATGACACAGCTGATGCTGACTATACACAAAATCAAGAATTCTTAGAGAAACTGTGCTAGGAACAGCAAAATCTGAAATGGGGCTGAGAGAAAGCATGGGTGTTAGCCCATAGCACTTGCAAATCATTTCTAGGACTAGCAGTGGGGAGGAATAGCACCTTTTTAACCCTGATGTAAGGAAAACTGTCTTGGAATCACAGGGATCAATAAATATAAGAAAGCACTGTATTATATGTGCCGAGAAACTTTGTTTTGGATTTTCTGGGGCCTTTTAAATGTTCATCTAACTTTACTTTGGTAATCAAACACTGATAGTGCAAGTACAGTTTTTCACCAGGCATGTCAAGCTTCCCTTGTGTTGTTAAGAAGCATTTCTTATGAGCAATATTTAATTAGAGAAAGTTCAATAATTAATTTAGTGAGAGCTACCTAGGTTATTCAAAGTCCTTAGAGGAGCTATGAGATCATTAATTCTCTGTAACTTTCTTCTGCATATTTACTCTGGAAAGAAAACAATGGTCTTTATAACAAACTTCAAAGGGAAAGGAAATTATCCACTTTTCCTGTCAATTGTGAAGAAAGTAGAAACATATGGCTTAAATCATAATCTTTTCTTGTTACCATTTGATATTAAAAACACATTCTGTTAGCTAATGCAAGAGTTGTGAGGCACTGGAATAAATTGTATGGGAGGGTTGTGGAGGTTCAGTTACTGAAGTTCTGTGACAACAAAGTAGACCACCACATCTGCTAGGTACTGCATTTGGATTGTTAGTGCTGCCTTGCTGTAAGAAAATGGACTAAACAGTGTTCCAGCCAGCCCCATTTTCTGTGATTCTGTATTTGCTAGTAATTTTTTATGATATTGTACAATGCACAAAAATGTACAAGCAAGGAGATAGATCTTTATAGACAAGATACAAGGAGCCAAAACATAAAGGTTGTTCCTTGGTGCATTTCATTAGCATAGTAATATGCCCTGTTTGTAATTGCACACTCAACGGAAGAGTTAATGCATGTTCTTTTGATGATTGTGGATAAGCCTTACCCCTCAGAAGTGATAAGTTTCAATATTTTTTGCAGGGAAGTGGGGGCAGGGCACATTACATTGGTTTTGGTTTAATATAACATGAGGAACTGTGTATATTTAGAGCTTTTGAATGACCAAAAGATATTGAAAGCTTTCAAATCACCAAATCATTCTATCTGACAATATGATTTTGTATCCTTGGTACTTAACTGTCAATATTTTTGTTCTATCCTGCATTTGCATGTGCGTGATGAGATCTGATGGGAGTTTCTATTCCCATAAAGGGGAGACAACTTGGAAGTTTATTGGTTCTTGGAGGATTGAATTAACCCAAATTTTTAAGTACTGCACTGTACTGTATTTATGCTTCTTAAAGTTTCCTTGCTTTTCATCCAGCTCTATTGAAACAGTTCATTCACTTGGATTTTAGGGCATTGTTTTTGCCTTGGTTATTGTTAAAATCGAATGGTGATAACATTGTTATTCGTGAGAGTTAGAATTTATAAGCTGTTCTGGAGGAGGCATTTATTGCCTTATGGGCTGCAAACCATAGTGGAGCTATATCATATCTGAGTTTTCTATGCATGCTTATGGCCAGATTCTACTACCAATGGCGACATCATAAATGTGAAGAAATGTTACTGGCCTTATGCTAATTTTGAGTGTGAAACTGGTTTAGGATGGAGCTGAACTCCATCCTAGGTTGTACATACAGTTGTCATTGAGTGAGGAACACACAGAACATTTTCTCCCTCATCATCGGATGTTGAAACTTAATATTATGAGTTTCAGATGCCAATTGATTGATTTCATTTCCAAGTCTTCCATGTGCTGCAGGTGCTTTTCAATGAATTGTTCATTAGATACTTCTATCAGTTGTATATACAAAAAGAGACAGAAAATCTGTGTCCTGTGAAGACACAGAGGGATAGTTGCTGAGTGACTATTTCACATACTTGTAAGTTCTAAATATAATTTTGAAGACACTGTAATAAAGCCAATATCTGCCTTCTATTGTATTTTTTTTTCTACTGATCATTTGTAGCCTTAGGATTGCATCCCACCCTAATTAATGGGAGTGACAAAGGGAACTGTCTTCTAGATGTAGTAATGTTGCCACTCCCCAAATTGTTTTTCTACTTATATGTAATTTGCCAAATTTTGTTAAGATAAATTAAAAAAAAAAAAATGCAAGACAATCTTACAATTACATGTAATGGTCAATCTGGGCCATAAGTACTGAGTGTTTTTTTTTCTAAATGTTAAATACTGTTCTTTATCAATAAGCAAAGATCTGAACCTATTCCTAACCCTGCTCAGGGTTCTGTTAGGTTAAGTCTTAGCTAAAGCACTTCATTTAAAGAGTGTTCATAAATGTCAGCGCCTTGAAGAGAGGTTGTTAGTAATTGCACAGAGCCTTAGAAAAACATCCACTGAATTTCCACAGATCTTTAACCCCCTCCCCCCCAAACCAGCTTTCATGAACTATTATTTCTACAAGGCTCTCTCTACAAGAATGTCACCACTTAAGATACAGTTAGTTACTTCTGACAGAGACCCTGAGATTATCAGGTAGAAAATACAAGGGCCCAGATTTGTTCCTCTAGAAGTACATGGTCTTGAAAGGAAACCTTGGTTTATATTTGGTCCTTACTAAAGGTTTCAGTGTCCATGGAAATGCTTCACGCAAAATAATCCTCTTAACAAATGTTTGTGTGTATTCTGTAAGCTCCCCTCATCAGTCATGAGCATGCTGGACGTTGACATCTTTTCCATAAGGCTTTGTAAGTGAAACTAATTTTAAGTAAGAATATTTTGTCTATCTGAGTATTCTTACAGATTCAAACGGTAAGATTCTCGTAACTTTTGAATATTTTTTTCATATCATATCAAATAATTTTCCTGCATTTTTCTTTTTTTAAAATATAAGTAGCTGAGAAGGGGGTAATTTTGCACTGTTTGCACTGTTTATAGACCCAAAGCAATGAGAAACTGAGACTAGAAGGGATGCCTGTACCACTTAATTCTTTGTGACTTCTCCAGAAGTACACAAGACCTCCAAGAATGAAGTTCTAAATATTTTAAGAAATGCACACTTTTCTAACATTAATGGATAGTTTTCATTATGAATCAATAAGACATTGCAGAGAAGTTCTTACATTTCAGATCCATTTGCCTCTCTGTGGCAACTTTACAATGAATTGTATTGAATTGCTGAGCTCTGACAGCCAACAGAATTAAATTACATAGTTGTAATCTTAATATGATGCTTACAGGCAGCATACATGTGTATTTTGCTATGACAAGGTGCAAAAGGTGCTGTGCTGGAACAACACGGCAGTGTTTCTGCCACTCAGCCATTCATTTAAACTCCTACAGCTGTTTGGTTACTAAACAATGAATGAAGTAATGAGGAGCCCTCCTGTTACTTGGCCTAGCAGGAGAACAGAGAGACTCAAATATGTTTAACAGTACAGAAAAAAGAGTTAATCAGATACTTTCTTGGTTGTTGGCAAGTGAAAGCTCCATATTGACAAAATCACAATCAAGCATCAGGCAAACAATCATTGCATTCCCGTGTTCACAATGGAAGAAATTACCAAGTAATAACAGCATTGTCAGTAGTGCTGTGAGAAAGCTTCATCACTATTATATACAGTCAGATTATAATAGCTTGACTATTATAAAAGAGACTGTAGGAGAGAAAGGCAGCAGGCTCCTGTGCCCTGTGTTTGGAGAAGAGAGCACAAGTCACTCATTCTCCCTGAAGCAAATACAGAGCTCATGGGTGCCAGACTCTTGCAATCACTGCCATGAACTTGCACATGTCCAGCAGTTTTGAGCAACATTCACTCTCTCCAATTGATGCTAGATGGCCACCTCAAATATTCCAGGACCTCAAGAAGAGCTCAGTTGGAGAGGTGTCTCCGCAATGTCATAAATCGACCAGTCGCCAGGCCCAGTGATTACTTTTAGGCTGCATTGGCAGCAAATTTGTGTGCTTCTGGTGGTAGTACAGTGCAGGAACAATACTCCTCTTTGCTTTTCTACCTGGTTGCAAAACAGAAAAAAAGGGACTGCACTTTTCTCTGTTTTTTCCCAGAATCAAGCTGGTTCATGGTGGTGTTCCTCCTACCTAATTCCTCCTGCAGTTATGTTATCCAAATTAGAGAAGCAACGCTTTTCTCATAGTGTTTTAATAGTGCAAAACAGGTCCATTACGTATGCCTCTGGACTTCCTGGAAACGAAGCAGACATTAATTCAGAAAGATTAATTGAAACATTACCTCTGGCACTGTTACAGGTACTTCAGCTCTTTATTGATTTGAGTTTGGCATTGACACGTAGCTTTCCTTGCAGGTGATGATATAGAGCCTGGTGAGAGAATAAGAAAGATCTTGTTACTACAAGAAGAAGGAGTTACTGAGGTGAATGTACTTATGACACATACACTTTCTTAAATCTTCCCACGTAAGGGAGATCTGTCAGAGTTGTTATCATTCACCAAGGCTGGTCAGAAAGTTTTTCAGTAGAAAATTCCATTTCATTGAAAGCTAAATATCTCACAGTGTTGTGTGTCTATTTTGACAGCCTTTCTCACAGAAAGTTTTATGAGGTCCTGATAAATCCACTGCTTGAGGAGATGAAATGAAAACCAAACCTTTCTGAGCAAAAACTAGATATTTGCAAAATTACTTTTTTTTTTTTTTTGAAAGCCTTTTAAGGTTTAACATTTTCTCCAAAGTAGAATGAAAAAAGAATCTAAACCATCACA
The DNA here is from genome assembly GCA_013400535.1 of Scopus umbretta. Lineage (NCBI taxonomy): Eukaryota > Metazoa > Chordata > Aves > Pelecaniformes > Scopidae > Scopus > Scopus umbretta. The sequence goes on along the minus strand of VZTL01046309.1, from coordinate 17,794 downwards.
AAACTGTATTTCTGGTCTCTGTTAACCATCTCTGTTATTCACATAGCTGTTGAATAGGATCTTCCTGCAGTCTTTTGTTAACTGTTAGTTTTCAGATGTGAAGGTAAGGATTAATACAGATGATTTTATCTCAAACATTCAAGAAAGAAAAAAGTGTCAGGAAGAAGAGAATAGGAGAGAAATAGGACATTTATCCAAAGGAAGAGAAGTAGAACAGCTGAGTAAGACTGAAGTAGATACTGCACCTGAACTAAAGGCTAATGCAATCTAATTTAAGATTTAACAATGAAGCCAGGGAAATGGAAAAGTTCTAGAGGTGTTTGGAAGTTAATGAGGCAGTGCTGTAGTAAAGCCCAAATTAAATTCTCAGTTCTCATTGCAAAAACACATTAAAACTAAAGTACTGCAGGGTAAGGCTGTCTCGTGCTGCTTGGTGTATTACTCCTCCTGAGTGGTTTTTTTTTTCCACTGCCAAGGAATGACAAGATGTTCATTTTTTTCCTGCTCATACTGCTAACTAAATTTTTTCTTAGGACAAAGGATAGAGAAAGACTGAAAATACAAAGTAAATGTAGAAACTTTGATGCAAACAGTGAAGAAATTTGATTATAGAATAGCAAAGGATTTGACACATAACTCCCTTAATAATATGCTATCTCATAATAAGGACAGGAAAAAAACCCCAAACAACCAAAAAGCAAAACTACACCACCATAAAAACAAACAGCCCAGTTTCTCAAGCTCCTGTTTTTTGCAACATTAACTTTCAAGATTATGATTTTTATAAAGTCCATTTAATTGCTGTAGTTCTGTGCAGAAATGCTTTCTTTCCTTTGACCCATCTAATTTAGAGTTCCATTTAGGGTAGTTAGAAAACCCCAAAATTCATGATTATTCATTTCTGAAGGCAGCTAATTTTATAATTTTCCCCACAAAATACAGATCAGAAAGTACCTTAAAGATAGGATTTGTGGTGTTCTCATGAGAAGATATGCCAACAACATTAATGTTGCAAATGTTAAATATTTAAAGTTCTTTCTCCCTTCATGCAAGAAGTACACATGGAAAACTTTACTGATTTGAGTAACAACAATATATTTACAGCACCAGTCTCTCAAAGTATCTTGAAATACAGCAAGTATATTGTTCTATCTCAGTTATTTCATCACATGTTCTTTAGTAAAGTAGTGTGTCAGGACAATAGTATCAACTCAAATCAGAAGACAGAACAATAAACCTGTCTTGAACCTTCTAGGGAACCAAAAAATGTGAAAAATAAAAATAAATGTTCTAAGTACAAAGTATACTTGAGAAAACCTGAGGAAAAAAAAATCTTACAGTGATTAATAAGATTATTTGCATGATATAGTGTATATTTTTTATAACAAATCACTCATTAAAAGTTATTGCATCGTTACACTTGATATAATAACCTTTTAGTCATTCTATAGATATCTGATACTTTATTTTTGTGTAGAACAATGTAAGGACGACCATATCATAGACAGGGATGATACAATTTGTTTAGTGCCATACTCATTGCTTCTCAGCTGAATCAATCTCAACTGAAACAATTGTGCTTATACAGTCATTGAATTTGTGTTATACATTAACATTGATATAAGAATCATTTAAGTTATTTAAGTGAGTGGGCCACACAGATATATAAACTCAATATTTTTCTCTTACTTCCCCCTTTCAATGAAAAGTTAATTACGGCTAAACTACTACCACCAAAGATTTCACATATTATATGTTTACAGGGATCCAGATCTTCCTATGTGCTGAGAGTGGTCTGTACTCAGACTGTTCCCTGCTCACTACAACAGCTTGATAGAATTTGCTCTCTACAGCCTCATCCTATACTTCTTGCCACTGAAACAGAAGCCTTTTAGTCTTATAACAGCTATGGCTGTTATACCCCATAGAAAATATTCTTTTCATATCCATTAGGATAAATATACTAGCTGCTAACCACCAGCTACTTAGTAATTTCAGGACTTGAAAGTCCTGTTGACTAACACCCTGTATCGAAAATTAAAAAGAACTATCAATGATTACCTTATTTCTTCATCTTATTATTTATATTATGAGGTCTTTGTTTAATACATACTACAAATTTTATTTTCAACTTAATAAATATTAACCTTCAACAGGTTCATTCAATTTTTTGTTCTTGAGAGCCTTTTCACTTACAGTTGAAATACATCCTAACCAGTGGTTTTTCTTTTCTTTTGAGAGGCAATCTATATTATAAATTTCATGTAATTGGTCTCATATATGTATCCTTCTATTTCCAGATTTTTTCTGACAGTATGATTGGCCTGTAACTCTGATATTCTGCATCATTATTTAGCAACCTAAACATAATGACCTGAGCAGTTTTGAATCAAAGAAAGTTCTACCAGGTTTACCTTAATCGTGCAGCTTTGTTAGGACAGAAGCTTGAGGCTGAAAAATGGAACCATCTGTCACCGTACCCATACAAATGTGTATAGAAATAAAGAATTAATATGCCTCTGTTTTAATTTAAAAGAGCTTTCGCTGATGTTTATTTTTTCTTTGCTTCCTCTCTTCCTCCCTCCCTTCTCCTTTTCTCCTTCCCCCCTTCCCCTCTCTCCATTCCTTCCTTCCTTCCTTCCTTCCTTCCTTCCTTCCTTCCTTCCTTCCTTCCTTCTCTCCCTCCCTCCCTCTCTCTTTTTTCCTCTCCTCTCTGGAGCTGGCTAAGTGCTTATGCTTTGTACCCTAAGTCTTCTCTCATTTTATGACTTACACAAAATTGTGTTTATGATTGCAGGTTCTCCTGTTTAATCTCTGAAACCTTTAAATTCCCTAATAATCTTTGCTTCTTCTCTTTCAGAGTTGTCTCATTCAGGGACTGGGTTTTTTACTCAGACAATAATTATCGTATGTTATATTTAGGATGAAGCCTTTTGATGGATCTCAGAACAGGAAAAACAGCTACACTAGAAAGAACAGGTGTACCAATGAATCAAGTTGACTCTTTCTTTGATGGACTTTGACCACTTGAAAGTGTTATGAACTGCTGTCATCCATAACCATATCTTAAGTGCTAAGAGTGTTCCCATGTGAAGAATAATGCTAAGAAATCTCTAATACAAAAACTTCTATATGTTACAGAAATCTAGAAATAGAGTTCTACCCTAGTAATATTTGTAATTTTATTTGCAGTTCTTCTACAGTTAATGCTGATAGGTTTTTTAAATGTTAATGCTTGAAAATGGCTTGCCAGAGTGACGGCCATCTACAAGAAAGGCAGGAAGGAGGATCCAGGGAACTACAGGCCTCTCAGTCCAACCTTGGTGCCAGGAAAGATTATGGAGCTGTTCATCTTAAGCACACTCAATGAGCACGTTCAGAACAACCACAGGATCAGGCCCAACCAGCATGGGTTCATGAAAGGCAGGTCCTGCTTGAACAACCTGATCTCCTTCTATGACCGGGTGACCCACCCAGAGGATGAGGGAAAGGTTGTGGATGTTATCTACCTGGACTTCAGTAAAGCCTTTGACAGTGTCTCCCACAGCATTCTCCTGGAAAAGCTGGCGGCTCATGGNAGGAGCAGTTGAGGGAACTGGGGTTGTTTAGTTTAGAAAAGAGGAGGCTAAGGGGAGACCTTATTGCTCTCTACAACTTCCTGAAAGGAGGGTGTAGTGAGGAGGGTGTTGGTCTCTTTGCCCAAGTAGCTAGTGATAAGATGAGAGGAAATGACCTCAAGTTGCTGCAAGGGAGGTTTAGATTGGATATTAGGGAAAGTTTCTTTACTGAAAGAGTGGTGAGGCATTGGGACAGGCTTCACAGGTTGGTGGTGGAGTCCCCATCCCTGGAGGTGTTCAAAAAATGTGTAGATGTAGCACTTCAGGATGTGGTTTATCAGGCATGGTGTTGTTGGGTTGATGGTTGGACTAGATGATCTCAGAGGTCTTTTCCTACCTTAATGATTCTATGATTCTATTCTATGATTCTGTGAAAATGGGGAGAGTTAAGATTTTTTAATGATGAATATGCAGAAAAAGATGGTTAAAAAAAAAAAAAAGGCTTTGTTTTATAGCTTTTCAGTCACTCTTTTTCCAGACTTAATTTACTCAAGAAATAGTAATCAATTACTGAAGAGCGTCTGTCAGAAAGGATTTTCACATTGAGTAGGTTCATAGAGAGAGTTCCAAACAAACTTTTACAACAAGAGATTTCTGTAGAGACTGAAACATAGACAATCACAGAAAATTACGAACTTTTTGACAATCAGATCACAATACCTATCAAAAGGTTACACAGGATTTGGGCAGTAATATATAAGTCATGGCCTAACAATGACATGACTTGTTCAGATTTGCTAAAAATACAGTGCCTAATTGCCATTATTGTTGCCTCTCCAACTGCCTGACAGCCTATAGGAGAAGGCAGATACTCTCTTTTAGGCATGGAGATACCTATAGATCAGACACGATACTGAGAGGAAATAAATTCATCCTGAGAAGACATAATCCAAGATATCAAAGCAATGAAGTATCAAGTTATTTTTGTTAAGCAAGTCTTAAAACACACAGGTATTTTAAAAAGTCAGTTAAAACATTTCTTTTCTAGCAAGCACTGTATATATCTTTCCATGGGCTACAGGGGAATCTCTGCTCCAGTGCCTGGAGCACCTCCTTCCCTTCCTTCTTCTCTCCTCTGGATGTCACAGGGCTGTTTTTCACACTTTCTTCCTCACTCTTAGTTTATTTTCAAAATGGTAATAAGGTAAAGATTCATTAACAAATGAAATAGTTGTTCTATGTGGTGCAGATTAGATACTCCATTCTATTTAAGGCTCTGTCCTAATTAGCACAAAGTATATATGAACTAAGACAAAAATGTCTGATATGTTCAATGAAGAGTTTGCTCTTCTCCAAAAACAGTATCTTCTTCTCAAGGAGCCAAGAACATTGTAGAATGTAAAAAGTTTTGAATATAAAAGTTAAAGTTCAGCCAAGCACAGAAATAGTTTTTTGATTAGTTGGGAGCTTCCAAGTAAAAACAAACAAAAAAAAAATCCCCAGTAATCAGAGAGATACATTAGCATAAATTACAATTACTTAGCATAATAACAATAACAACAAGCATTTGAACCTCAGAATCAGGCTAAAAGCATGAAATTGCATTGTAAATTTGAGGACTTGGCCTTGTTTAATGTATTGGTTTTGATTTTTTCAGCCAGGGAGTTTCAACCAGATATCAGTTGTACTCAGAGCAAGGACAGTGACAAGAATTTTATCTGCCACAGAAATGGGAGACGTTACATATCAGAAAGTCTGGTGGCTTTGCAGCTTGGAAAACTTCAGATTTTTCTTTTATCTTGAGCCTGGTATGCAACATGCCATCTGGAAGGCTATTCCCCACTATATTCCCATTATATGACAAATTCTTTCTAGCCAAGCTTGAGAATTAGAAACTTTTTATGTGAGCATAGTGAAGACATACTTAATGACAGCTTTCCAAGACTTGAACTTTAAAACATAAATCAGGTATCGTCAGACTTACAGTAAAATCCCTGAGTTGGCAAAACATCAGTACTTCCTAAATGAGTCAGTTCAGCTTTTCTGCTAGTGGGGAGAATATACATTTGCTACAGGGAAATTAAAAAAAAAAAAAAGAAAAAAAAAAGAGAAAATAGCTAATCAAAATGCTGATTTATTTTATTTGTATGATCTCTCTGGCAAAACATTAATTCATTTCCTTAAATAAACAACAAGTTTAAATAAACACCCTCCCTCAAGCCACAAATTAGTCAAAGCATTCATAGATCACTCTTGATCACTCTTGATAATAGGCTTTTTCCATGGAGTCCATTTCACCCCGTGTGCAAAGTGCAGCTCCTTACTCTCAGCTTAATGTATTTAATAAAACTTAATGAAACATTTATAAACTTAATGAAGCACTCTGGAAATGAAAACAAAGGCAAGCCAATGTCCTTGTAAATGGAAACTAGGCCATCATACTAGTACCACTGGAATATCTGAAATTGTGCTAAGCTTTTAATGTGTCCTTTGGGGTTAATAGGGTAGACCAGGGTATCACTGAAAATCCTGTTACAGTAAATATTTTTTTTTAATTAGCATCTCTGAAAGCTTCAGTCAGATAAAGGTATTTACATTGCATTGCATATTCTTAGTGATTTTCTCGACAAGCAGGAAGTGTCAATCTGCAATAAGGTATTGCCAATAGTAGTAATAGGTCACAAACTTTGTATTGAGTTTGCAAAGTCTTAGCACTCAGGCTTTCTCTGTCTGAACGTTTCTTGACTTGACGGCAGTTGCTTTGATTTTACTCAGTTTACCTGTAAAAATTATTTTTTTTCCTAACTTGGTGACTATGGTTGATTTGGTTTTCTTTTGCTTATCTTTCTATGGTGCAACCAGAGTTTTTATAAAAATAGTACTAAGAAGTAGTTATTTTGTGTAGCAGAACATGACTGGAACATAACGATGTAGCCTGGAGGACTACAGACTAGGTATGACAGCAGAAGCCTTGAGACATGGAGACACAAGCTGCAGTGTAGAGGAGGCCAGCACAGGATAAGGAGAGATGGGGCACAGGTTTGGCACTGGACAATTCACTTATAATAAATTAAAAATATTAAGACCTGGAGTTGGACAAAATTAGTTTAGAGGTAACAAAGAGAACAAAACCCAAATATCTAACCTATGCAAAATGCATCACATGCAGTGGATTCATATATGGGATGAAATTTCACACCAGTGAAGGAAGAACAAAGTGTATAAGCTTGTTAGATAAAATATGAAAATACCAAGCATGTCCCTTGGTAAGGGTGTGGAAAATCGCATCTTATTCCTCTCAGCAAAGGAACTGGGCTGCTGATAATTTGCTGTATCTCCCTCCAGATACATTTGCATGAAGACAAATAATGTTTAGCTATTATTGTTGTTGTTGTTATTATTATTAGTGTTTTCTGTGTAGTAGTATTCTACTCTTTGTTTTGATTCTAATATTTTATTATTCTAATATTTATTCTAATTTGATCTGAATTAATATTAATTTTCTGATTATTCTGATAAGGTTTTAAATATGCTGATAAATTCTTTGCTTTACATGTAATGAGTGTTTTGTTATCTATAACATGTTTTTGAATGTTGGCAGAAGCAACTAATAATTGATAGATCCTGTTTTTTCCTTGCCCTTTCCTGTGGAGATGTCTGAGCAATGAAAAAATTATTTGTCTGGAGAAGTTTAGCAAGATTTTTTCCTGGTGGAAGGAGGAAGAAGATAAATTTCTGTCTTTGTGTTGTGATTTAGCCCCTGTCAGCAACCAAGCATCACACAGCTGCTCACTCACCCTCCCCATCCGTTGGGATGGGGGAGAGAATCGGAAGAGTAAAAGTAAGAAAACAGATCAGAATTCTATTGTTTCAGATAGCCATCTGAAGGTGTTTGGGTTTTTTATTTATCCAAAGAAGAATTTATGGATTTCATTGGGTTACTTGCATTTTGATTTTTTTTGTTGTTTTTTGCAGTCTTTGGTATTTAGGATTGTTGGAGAAAGTTTGCACATTAAGTGGCTACTTCACATAGGATTCAGCTTTATCTTTTTGTCCCTATGCTAAGATTTTGAGTGTATCAGTCTTTGGCTGTCCGCACTTAAACTTTCAATTCATTCTCTTCAGCCAGCATGCTTGGCCAAGATTTAAGGAATGCTGTCTGTTAAATATAAAGCAAAGGCACTATCTGCGGACTGATATGTTTCTTGTCATCTGTGCAGTACCCATTTGACAATTTTGCAATTATTTTCTCAAATAACTGACCACTGTACTCCTTCCCTCAGTTCTGAAATTTTCTTGGAAGAAGAGTATTTCCACAGTGCTCACACGCATGCTTTTTCTTCTTGTCCAGAAGCAGAAAGGTCTTTATATATGGCCCTAATGAAACTGCAGTCTGGGGTAAGATGCCCATATACAGCAAAGACCAAGTCCTGATTTTAGCAGCTGCTCCTGCTCATGCAGGGGCAGGAGAAGAGAATTTATTCTGCAGGATTTTATGCTTTCCCAGGAAAATGTACCGCTGACCTACCCTTTTTCTTCATGTCTATTCTTCATGTTGGCAGTACCTTACACACAACAGGATTTTTTCAGAGTTCTTCCTACAAAACTTTCCAGATTTTTCTCTACAGAACTTCTGCACTTTCTCACTGTGTCTATTGAATTGTTCCTTGTAAAATGTATCTTGTAACTGAAGCTAGTCAATCACAGAATTTGAATTAGAAGCTATTGTTCTGTGTTTCTTATGTTCACAATATGAATGCACTACAGAGATAATTCATGATGATGCATCACAGGAGAATCCAATACTTACAGCACAAGCCAGATAAGTTCATAAACTCTATTTCAAGTTTATTTTAAAATATTTTTGAGCATTTCTAATATTGGACCAATTAATCTTGTAATGTGGTCAGAAATGACATAACGGAAGTGGCATGTATGGCTGAGGCTGTAAGATTTAACTCCTTCAGCTTTATAGAAGCACAGAACATCCCAGGTTGGGATCTCTGGAAGGGGTGTCTGGAAATCATCTGGTACCACCTTCTTTTGAGACCAATGCCAGCTTATCAAGCCAAGGCAAGGCTTGATTCCATCCCTTCTCTGCACAATCCATTACAATGTTTATTGTTGTCAAAATCAAGATTTATTTCCTTATATCTATATTGATTTTCCCCTTAAGCAAATTGTGCCCATCACCTCTTTTCCTTTCATCCTGTATCCTGGTAGACACAGTTCCTTCATCTTCTTTTATGCAGTCTTCTGTTGAAAGACTGGGATTAGATTTTCCCCTCAATCCTTCTCCTCTCTAGGCTGAACTCAAAGTCTTTCAACCTTGTCAAGTTTTCCAGCCCTCTAATCATCTTGGTGGCCCTCCACTGGACCATGTTCAGTTATTCAATATCTCTTTTGAACTGAGAAGAATTGGACACAGTATTCCAGTCCTAACATATTAATAGTCCCTGCTTCTTCTCCCTTGTTGAGCAGGAGCTGTTGGCCCAATTGTCTCTTCCAGCAGAAAAGGAAATAATTCATTTCCCTCCACCTTCCATTGCTAGGATCCCATGTCTCTTCTCCATTTGTTTTTTTTTCCAAATGAGGGGAGAGGGTGGCTATCTTGGTGCCATGGATGCCAAGTTTGGAGATGTCCTAAGAATCATGCCCTCCTGCTGCCTGAGCCTTGCTTTTGGCCATCCTATTCTGCACCCTGAGGCCTCAGCTCTTGTCCTTTCAACCTCACTGCTAGCAAACCTATTGATTTCCTCCTCAGCTTCCCATACTGAGCATATGGACCTCTTCCTGCCTCCTTTCATCTGACAGCTCAGTGACTGAAGGCACACCTCCCACAGACAAGATACACCCCCATCTCAGCTTCTGGGGGAGCACCAGGCACTTGCTGCAGTCCATTACCTGAATGACTAACCACATCTCCCCTCAGCAGCTCTGTCTGGGTTGATGCCTCTGATATACTAAGAACAGCCCAGGGGATTGCTACAGGACTGGAATCCTCTGTTGTATCACCATGGTCTGAAATGATCACTAGTTTTCCTACCAGAACACCAACACAGACCTATCTATCACTATCACAAAGCATCTCAAGCAGCATCCTGGGATGTTCTGCCCTCTGCCCCAAACTGGTATGCAGCTGTGTCTCTGTTGGCAGCCCCTGTTTGCAGCACTCCAGGTCACTGTACTCCCTAAGTGCCAGTTAAGTACTAATTAGGAACCAGACAGAGGTGCTTTCCCCCACCAGCAGGTCCTTTCTCAAGACTATGAACCCCCCAAACACCTCCCAAGTGAAGTTCAATTACCTGGCGAGTGTCATTGCCTAGCAAGTGGAAGCTGGTCACAGATGCCTTCCACTGTATCTAATTGTTTGTATAGGAAGTCTTACACATTCATATAGTGTAGCTTTACATTGTGAATTAGTGATAAATTTTTAAGGAAAAAGGTCTTGTTCATACCGCAACAATAAAATTAAGCTGAAGCGGCTTCGTTCATAGTGTTTTGCCTGTTCTCTAGTTGCCTCCTGCCTGCTAGCACAGACATTGGAGTAGCAGATATCCAAGGCCTGATACCTATTTGAGCGTTTTCAGATTCAAATTTTAGAGTAACCTCTATGATTGTTTGAGCAGAAAAGCTTTTCATTACCGTTAATGTGGAATAAGCTCTTGAATATGATGAAGTAAAGCTGTAGAAAATATAGCTTGCACATGTGGACACTTCATCCCATATTTTACAAAAAAGCGCCTCATTTGCAGTTGTCTAGGCAAGGTATATAAAGTGCCTATTCACAGTTTTATCCAGGTCTAACAGGCTCATTTCATGTTATCAAATTTATCCTCATGCTTCCCGACTTGGATGTGTGTCACCTGAAACATGTTTAGTTCAGACTAGTGATTTATAAGGCAGGCTGAGCTCCCTGAGTTTAATTTGATTTTTGGAAATTTCCCAGAACTTACTAGGGGAAACTCAGTTATAAATCCAAAAATCATATGTCATAAGACATAACTTTACATTTTCTCCTAATGTTTTAAAAATATTTCCTTCAGGCGTGATTCTGAAGTAGTCACATGAGCTACATCACACCTTGCTGAATGTCAGTGCATTGACTAAGGAAGCTTTCTGCATGATTATGCAGTGGCTAAATGTGGCCCTTAATGTCTTCTTACTGCTTTCTTTTTTTAATAACTGCTCTTTTCTTAATGACTCTTTATTTTTATTTTTTTTTTCTTTTTCCCCCCCTAGTGTCTTACTTACATTGCAGATTTTCTTAGGGAATGGCCCTAGGCTCAACAGAATTGGCATAAATAACAGCCTTAGGACTTCTGCCTATTTTTTGTGCATGGCTTGATCATACCCACTGTCCAACATTATATATCTAATCTAGGTAAGGAGCCTGCGATCTCTGGATAGTTGATGGACAGGTGTAGGCTAGTGAGATATCTGAATTTCCCTTCAGAGCTTTATTGCAAATAGAAGAAGCCTATGCTTCTATTTTAAATCCCTAATTTTAGATGCCGTTAATTTTACCAGATTAATAGCTCCATGTAAGTATGGATGGCTTCAGTGATCTGAACCACATGTTTGCTTATATCAGTGTGACAAAGAGCTTGCTTACAAAGCAACTTCAGCTTCTCAGGAATTGCTTGTTCCTAGAGTGCTTACTTGGAGATGTCATCTATTAACCTTAAAGTCAATATCTGGACTTGCAGGGGGATTACTGCTCAGTGTAATTTGAGCTCTTTATATAATAGCTTTTCCCAACTTTTTCAAAGACACTAGAAGTTGCCTCTTAAAGAAAAAAAGTAGCCAGGCAAGTTCAATGAATAAGTGTGTGTGTGTGTGTATAATCCAGCTACTTTCATAAATAACCACATAAAAAATTTCATATATATCTGGGATGAAGTGATAGAATTACTCCAATCTATTCTAATAAGAGAGTATGGCAGGGATTACATTGCTTTTGCTGATGAATGAAAACACTTGTCATCAATATATTCCATTTAAACTAAGATTTATTACAAATAACACTGATATTTTCAATCTAAGTCAGTTGCATTTGTTCATTTTTCTCTCTTAAACTGTTAAAGCTGAGAAATAATACATAAAAATAAATGCTTGCTGGTTTTCCATGTTTATAACTATATTCTGATTGGCTAGAGACTTTAATGTGTTCAGTGGTCTAGATAAAACTTTTAACTAAGAATTTCCATTTTCTATTTTGTGTTTACAAGTCAGTGTTTTAAATTGCTTAGCAGTTCAGTCCTCTTAACTTTGTAGATCCAAATATAAAAAAGATAGCAGTGATGCTATCTGATGTCCTGCTGTTAAACAAGAACTTTCATATCTAATGCTGTCAAACTAGTCCCCTCAAGAAATACTGATTTTGGTAGTGAAATCTTAAACATTGGACAGTAATAGAGGGATTAAATTCATATAACATCAGTGGAACAAAATCAGTTTAAACAAAAAAAATTCAGATCACTGATACACTGTAGAATTACTGTCTAATCTATGGCATGTGTTTTAAAAACACACTTATATGCACCAAAGCAATTTAGGTTGTTACTAAATGATATGATAAATTTGTTACACTGTTAGAATAGAACATGAACTGCTTTCAGCTTCTGCAAACAGAAGTAGCTGAGTTAAGTTTATTCACTGAGCAAGATGTATACATCTTATATCACTCGTTATCTCCTGGAAACTGTCTTAACTACATTTTATTAGTTTTTTTTTAGGGCGTTGTTTAATGGTGAGGAAGGACTTGGAAAATTTATAATTATACGCTAGATATATAGTTATTTAAAATTATTTGGATCTAACTCACATGACAATAATTTTCTCTCATGTTACAATTCCTTAATTTTGTAGGCAAAGGAGTTATATCCTAACAAATAAGTGATACACTGAAGAACTAGGGGAGGCACTCAATAAAAAAGACATATAAAAGACGATCTATACATTTATAATATTAACTATCTTTTGTTGTTCTTTTATGCATGTCCAATGCCTCACCACTCTTTCAGTAAAGAAACTTTCCCTAATATCCAATCTAAATCTCCCTTGTAGCAACTTGAGGTCATTTCCTCTCATCTTATCACTAGCTACTTGGGCAAAGAGACCAACACCCTCCTCACTACACCCTCCTTTCAGGAAGTTGTAGAGAGCAATAAGGTCTCCCCTTAGCCTCCTCTTTTCTAAACTAAACAATCCTAGTTCCCTCAGCCACCCCTCATAAGGCTTGTTCTCCAGACCCTTCACCAGCTTTGTTATAGAATCATAGAATCATAGAATTGTTAAGGTTGGAAAAGACCTCTCAGATCATCTAGTCCAAACATCAACCCCTCCCCAACACCCAAAAAGAAAAGAAACAAACAAACAAACAAAAACCATCATGCCTGCTAGACGATGTCTTGAAGTACCACATCTACACGTTTTTTGAACACCTCCAGGGATGGGGACTCCACCACTTCCCTGGGCAGCCGGTTCCAATGTCTCACCACTCTTTCAGTAAAGACATTTTTCCTAATATCCAATCTAAATCTCCCCNTACTGAGGGTGCACTCAATCCCCTCATCCAGATCATTGATAAAGACATTAAACAAGGCTGGCCCCAGTACTGAGCCCTGGGGAACACCGCTTGTGACCGGCCGCCAACTGGATTGAACTCCATTCACCACCACTCTCTGGGCAAGGCCATCCAGCCAGTTTCTAACCCAGCGAAGGGTGCACCCATCCACACCATGAGCCGCCAGCTTTTCCAGGAGAATGCTGTGGGAGACACTGTCAAAGGCTTTACTGAAGTCCAGGTAGATAACATCCACAGCCTTTCCCTCGTCCACTAGGTGGGTCACCTTATCATAGAAGGAGATCAGGTTGTTCAAGCAGGATTTGCCTTTCATGAACCCATGCTGACTGGGCCTGATCCCCTGATTGTTATGGATGTGGTCACTGAGCATACCCAAGATGAACCATTCCATAACCTTCCCTGGCACCGAGGTCAGACTGACAGGCCTGTAGTTCCCCGGATCCTCCTTCTTGCCCTTCTTGTAGATGGGCGTCACATTGGCCAGCCTCCAGTCATCTAGGACCTCCCCTGTCAATCAGGACCGCTGGTAAATGATGATGAGTGGCTTGGCAATCTCCTCCACCAGCTCCCTCAGCACCAGTAATCTGTGGTGTGGCCACTCTGCCAAATTTGTGAACCTAGAATGTCTCAGAAAGTGATTCACTCCTCTATCATGTGGATAAGTTGACATTATATAGACTGTGCCCCAGGGCTATATGTTGCTTAAGAAGTAATATCTGTATGCAGAAGGACATTAGATTACTATGCTACACCTAGAATAGATTTCTTGCTTAAAATATGAAGTTGATTGAATAGGCCGAAAGTCAGTCATGCAGCCCTATAAACTGCCTGTGCTGTAAGTCTCAGTCAACTGTGTATGGCAGTAATAACACCATGCTAGCTGCGGTGTCAAGGTCTCTCATGTCACTGATTCTCATGAAAAAGGAGCCGTGACATTTCTTGTTACCAATCTCTTACCACACCCAAGGTGATCTTGGCCTCTTCTTTTAACTACAGTGGTACACAGGGGCTTTGCTCTATTTCTTTAAAAGCCTAGTAAAATGAGATGCTGGTTCCCTCTCTCTCTCCACTTTTTCCTGGCTTCACGCTTGCACTCTAGCTACCTTGGCAGGAGCCCCTGTTGCACCATCTAGAGCATGTTCTCATTCATAAGGGTTACTGTACTAGCATGAGTTTTAGTTCAGATTCTGTCACCTACTTGTCAAAGAAACAATTGCTGCTGGAATGTAAAAAGTCTGGTTCTTTACCATATTGCATTTACCTATTTACTGTCATAGCTTTATTGTCATGCAGGACTCAAAGATATATGTAGCTCAGCAGAGTGGTGACGTGGATGTTGACCACTTTTCTTCCTTCGTGCTCTGCTATGTTTTGCTTTGTACCTGGAATATATGCTGTATTTTCAGGCAAATGACTTTTTGACAATTGTGGCACCCTCCTTCATGTCTCTGTCCTCTGTATTTGTACAGGTATAACTGTTCTGTGGCAAAGGAAGAAACACCCTGAAATGCAACTACACCTCTCCTCACCTTCAGCCACTAGAATTTAAACACGTTTTCTGTTTGTGTGTATCTTTTCAGTAAGAAATGAGAGAAATGAGACTTTATTCATCTTCACGATATTTTTAATGTGATTCAATTCAGCCTCTGTATTTTGAATTGTATCGCCCAGAGGTCTAGATCACTCTGGCAAACATAATTCTGGTTTCTAGGCAGTGATAAGGTAGCCCATCTTATTACAGTTTGTTCCTGCAATAGAACTTCTAGACATTAGTTTGACTCCCAGCCTTCAGACATGACCTGAATTGTATTTGCTTGGAAAATAGTGTTATAAGAGGTTTGTATCAGTCAACAGTTGCTGTCATTTAAGCTGTCAGGTTACTATGTTATAATTAATATCTACCTGGCTATTAGAACTGTAGTCACTAAAGTTTGTTCTTTAGTGACTACTGGTTTAGGTTGTCATGATACAGTTTCATATATTCCTATGGATATAGGGTATTTTTCAGTTTATAATGGCAGGTAATAACAGCATTGCTGAATGCAAAGGGAAATGGATCAAAGTCAGGATCTGATGTACAGTGTATACTAAGTAGGAGAAATATCTGCAATGTCCAGATGGAAATGAGTGTACATAGGTGTAGCCACAGTTCTTTCTTCCCCACAAGTGTGTTTATAACATATTACAAAATTTTCTTACAGATCAAGTCCTTGACTGTTTTGACTTATCCAGACTTTTTTTTTTTTTACACACACTGAAGTTCTTTTTGAGAACATAGAAAGATTTTAATTGGAAAAGTATCAAAAGGGAAACATTGTTGACTCCTGTTTGTAAGTTAAGAACCAGCTAAATCCCGTGACTATTTTTTCATTATTATTTTTTTTTCCTTTTCTGTTTATCTTTATGGAATGATGTTTTGGTAAATTAGAAACCCTCACTATTCCAAGACCCCGCAGGTTCCAAAATCCAAAACTAGTCCATGACTAGAAGGCTAGGAAAGTTGCATCATACTTTTAATTTGGCACAAAGGTACAATAATGACAGGGGTTTTCCACTAGCCCAGTCAAATACACAATGTGTTGTCTAATAATTAAATGATGTCTGACTGAAACCTCTTTTGGTTTCTTCTTATTTCTGCATTCTATTGTGTACATATTTGGGTATAGCAAAGAAATTTCCGTCTTAGGAATGAAAGATATTTAAAAAAAAAAAAACAAACAACAACCCAGAAACAAAAAATACTTATTGAGGAACTATTTTAGGAAGGAGCATGAAAGGGGGGAAAAAAACTCTCAGATCATTTTCCATTATATATTAGTATATCCTTAATAAAGGGATAACATAAGCAAATGCTTATTTATCATTGCCCCACTTTTCTATTGTAATTTCTACTTTCTATGAACAGAAGGGGGCTTTTTGGTTTTTGTTCATTTTATAACACCATAGTCTTTTGCTTATTTAAAAAGACTACACACGGTACTGAGTAGTAAAACCAAACTATCTAATTTAACAATTTATTATAGTTGCCAAAGATATACAAAAGGAAAGACTTGGTGATGAAAACAGAAATAATAAGAATCTTAACTGAGAAGGTCTTACCAATGCAAGAGCAAACAAGCCAAAATTTTGACACGTGGAAGAGGGGCTGAGATATGTTATTTTTCAGCCAAATAAAGCAAACAGGAATTAATCTAGGGATAGATTACAAGAAAAAAAAAATGCTACTTTTAGTTCTGTGGGGCTTCCTTGTATAGAGTCACCGTCCCTGGAGGTGTTCAAAAACTGTGTGGATGTGACACTCCAGGGCATGGTTTAGTAACATGGTGTTGTTGGGTTGATGGTTGAACTACATAATCTCAGAGGTCTTTTCCAACCTTAATAATTCTCTGATTCTTTGATTCTACAAGAAGGTGTGAGGAATTATCTGAATGTGTAGTGGTGAAATAGTAATCCTTATAAATATTTGATGAAATTAGGAGAGATAGGAATCACTAAAGAAAATAAGATTCTCCTTGCCAGTAGGCATTCTGAAGTGTTTCTGGCCTTGCATTTTATTTTGCTTACATATATTTAGAAGCACTGCATTTCTTCTGCTGTGATACAGCAAGAAACGAAGTGAGGAGTGTACCTTAAAAGCAGATTAGGCTACAATTCAGAATTAAATTGTAATATAACTAAATTGAAATAAATAAAACTGAATTTAATTGAAATTAACTGAAGTTTAGTTGAATTAAAATTGTATATGAATTAAATATATTTTTTCCTTTCTGCACTTGCACATAAAATGATAGTTTTGTATGTTATTCTTTCCTGTTTAAAAAAAAAA
>VZTL01046308.1:1262-22316 GCA_013400535.1 Scopus umbretta | reverse complement strand
GGGGTTAAACCACAACAGTGCTTATGGGCACTAGGTATTCCAGAGACATTTTCCAGTACTTCTCTAGCCAGTTTGCACCAGCTGTTCATTAGGGTTGAGATTTAAGCCTTCTACTTTGGATAGCATTTCTTATAGCATGAGAGACAATACATTGCTCAGGTTATTTTCTGCCTGAAGACATGTATTTCCTTTTAGTCTTTTGACTAACATCTGAATAGAAAAAAAGAACAAGTAAAAATATTAGAAAAAACATGAGGGACTAATTTCAATAAATAACTAAAGAAACTATTTAAGGAAAAAAATGCAAGTACATCATCATGATAAATAGTGGCAAATAACACCTTTACAGACTATATGCTGTGTGGTGAAAACTGAAAAAAAGTTTCAGAAAACTCTTCTATAGTATCAGTAATATTAAGAGTTTAGAAATGGATATTGCTTAATGTTTTAGTATATGAACAGCTGTGATTACTTTTCTGTATTAATGAAAATGGATCTGTGAGTGGATTTCTTTGTGAATGTTTCCATAGAATAAATATCCAGATAAAAAAGTTATTTCAGCTAATTTCAGCTATCAAAAGCAAAATAACTGAATTTAAATTTAGCCTGGAAAATATATATATTAAAAAAAAAAATCAGCCACCATAAAACTGAGATTATGAAATAGTTTCCTAAATGGCATAGTGGATATAAACTACTTCACCCCATTTAGGATTTCACTTGTGGAGATTATGAATAGGTAACATGCTATAGATGATTTTGCTAGCAAGTAAATAATTTTATTATTACAATCCTTTCTAAATGGGTTTGGGTTTTATCTGTGGGTTTTGTTTTTATTTTAAACAAATATTTTGTTAATATTGTAGAAGTTATGAAGCTCTTTTCAAAACATTCCAAAAGGGTAAGTCCATACATTAAAATTTATGAAAGGACGAAAAGCGCAAGGCACATGGATCATTACATGCACCAATATTTCAGTATACAAGGCACCAACATGTCAAACATCTTTTTACTGAACTTTCATTTAAAGAAAAACACTCAAAGGGCATTAGAGATACTATTCTGTTCATGGAATCATAGAACCATAGAATGCTTTTGGTTGTAAGGCACCTTTAGAGGTCATCTAGCCCAACCTCCCTGAAGTGAACAGGGACATCTTTAACTAGACCAGATTGCCCAGAGCCTCCTCCAAACTGACCTTGAATGTTTCTAGGGGTGGGGCCTCCACTACCTCTCTGGGCAACCTGTTCCAGTGTTTCACCACCCTCATTGTAAAAATTTTCTTCCTTATATCCAGTCTAAATCTACCCTCCTTTAGTTTAAAACCATTACTCCTTGTTCTGTTCACAACAGGACTTGCTAAAAAAATGTCCCCATCGGTCCTCTAGGCCCTCTTTAAGCACTGAAAGGTGGCAATAAGGTCTCCCTGCAGCCTTCGCTTCTCCAGGCTGAACAACCGCAACTCTCTCAGCCTGTCCTCATAGGAGAGGTGCTCTAGCCCTCGGATCATTTTTGTGGCCCCTTCTGGACCTGCTCCAACAGTTCTATGTCCTTCTTGTGCTGAGGACTCCAGAGCTGGATGCAGTACTCCAGGTGGGGTCTCATCAGAGCAGAGTAGATAGGCAGAATCACCTCTCTTGACCTGCTGGCCACGCTCCTTTTGATGCATCCCAGGATACAGTTGACCTTCTTGGCTGCGAGTACACACTATTGGCTGATGTCCAGCTTTTCATCCACCAGTACCCCTAAGTCCTTCTCTGCAGGACTGCTCTTAATCCCTTCATCCCCCAGCCTGTACTGACATTGGGGGTTGTCCCAACCCAGGTGCAGGACCTTGCACTTGGCCTTGTTGAACCTCATGATGTCCACACAGGCCCACCTCTCCAGCTTGTCCAGGTTTATATTAAATGTGATGAAAGTAAATATGATGTTCATATTAAATATGATGAATGTGCTGATTTTGGGTGAGATAGAATTAATTTTCTTCATAGTAGCTTGTATGGGGCTATGTTTTAGATTTTGCTGAAAACAGTGTTGATAATACAAGGATGTTTTTGTTATTGCTGAGCAGTGCTTTTACAGAGTCAAGACCTTTTCTGCTTCTCACACCACCTCACCAGCTAGTAGGCTGGTGTTGCACAAGAAGTTAGGAGGGTACACAGCTGGGACAGCTGATTACAGTTGGGAGGGTACACAGCTGGGACAGCTGATTACAGTTGACCAAAGGGATAGCCCATACCATATGAAGTCATGCTTAGTATTTAAAGCTGGGGGAAGAAGGAAGGGGGGATGTTTGGAGTGATGGTGTTTGTCTTCCCAAGTAACCATTACGCATAATGGAGCCCTGCTTTCCTGGAGATGGCTAAACACCTGCCTGATGATGGGAAGTAGTGAATTAGTTCCTTGGTTTTCTTTACTCATGTGCATAGCTTTTGCTTTCCCTATTAAACTGTTTTTATCTCAACCCACGAGTCTTCTCACTTTACACCTCTGAATCTCTCCCCCATCCCACCATGTGGGAGAGAGTCAGCACCTGTGCGGTGCTTAGTTGTTGGCTGGAGTTAAACCATGACAGCAAGATTCATCTATTATGAATTTATATCCTTTTAAATTCCAGCTTCAATATGAACAACTCAATAATGTTAATAATTAATTTAGAAGTATTAGTATTAATTAAAATGTTCTATGTTTAGAAGCTCAGTTATTGCCTTCTTTTTCTCTTTTTGTGCTTTATCCAACCCGCTGTCTGAGGTTTGCAACACTACAAATTCAACATAAGAGTGTGTGTTGAAAAATCTCCTTCATTAAATCTTGTCTGTATCATTAACCTCAAAATTGAAGTGTTTATTTATAAAAGTGCTTATTTGGGCTTAGAAAGTGCATTATCCTACTTTTGGAGCTCACTTCAGTAACACAAAGTGTCTTCCAAAAATTGTTTACTCTTTTTTTTTTCTCCCTAATTCCAATTAAACCTTAAAACGTGGGACTTAATTAGTTTTTTATTATTATAGTTGTTTAAAAGATTTTTATAAATTAAACTTTTCTTGATCAAACATAAGTTTCATGTTCTCTTCAGATAATGTCTGTTTTCCTCTCTAGAGAGCTTTAAGAAGCAGAGGAGGGAAAAATTTAAAGTAAATTACTCAGTAATTGTGTAAATACAGTTTCCTGATTTTTCTAAGTCTAGCTTTCCATAACAGTTCTCAAAGAATGTATTGAGGCCATATGACTGATATATGTTCCTTATATCTTAAAACTGTATGAGTTAGTGATTTGGAAAAAGAAAAAAAAAAATATTTTTAAGGCATTTTAGTGTTTTATATTTTTACATGTTAGCTATGAGGTTGAAATTTTGCTCATCAGAATAACTACATTTGGCTATAACCAGTTTTTAGCAACTATACAACCTAGGGGAAACGCTGAAGAAAAAAGAAGATAGACACTATTTGGGAGGACATATTTATATTTAGCATGATAATTTATTGTAAGAAAGTGATTTGATCTTTTAGGATGGTGCTAAAAAAGTTTGCATCCAATCTGAAATCTTCAACAAATCACCTATGAAGACAAGTTCTCACATCTAAAATAGTTCCCTAATTTATTTTAGATTGCTTTATTTCATTTATCTGCATCTCAGATGGACATTTTAAGATGATATAGATATGATTAACTTTATATTTCATATCTGTAAAGAAAAGAAAAGGAAAATATATTTCCAAAGAGTATGAATGAAAGTGTGCAGCAATAATTTATGTATATTTGAGATAAATACCTCATTTGCTATTTGATTTAGGTCCATCTGATTAAAAGTGACAAGAAACATTTAAATAATGCAAGTTTAATTTAAAACCTTGAAAGTCAGTAGGTTCCTGTGCCTCTAACATGCAGTTCTTCCATCTTTTTACTCATACTGTGTTAAGTGATTAAATGAATCAAAATGACTACACACATTGTGTTAAGTATTTAAATTAAAAACCCTCCTCTACAGTTTATACAAATTATAAATATAATCTTTAATTTGCTGTGCTTTTGCTGCACTTTGCAAAGAGCTATAACATGCTTCTGCAATGAAAGAAGAAAGAAGAAACTAATTTATAGGTTGAATAAATCACCACTCGTATTTTATAAATAATAGAGGTAATGATTTAAAAACAAAAAAAACCCAAATAAACCAAACCAAAGAAATCCCAAACCCGCAAACCACCAAGAAATGTAACAAATTCCCTTAAGATTATTAATAACTTTCCAAAAAGATCTCAAGAACTATAATTTTTTATAGTTATCCTCTGGTGTGTATATATATCACTGTTATTTACTCCTTTATCTTAAAATTACTCTTGCTTTTGTCAGCTATTTCTCGAACCCTATTGCCTATTTTCATTTAGGAGGAAAATAAAGTGTTTTTCTTTTTATTCTTTATTTTCATTTAAAAAATCTAAAAGTTATCCCAGCCTCTTGCTATTCTCCAACAAATATTACATTTAACTCTAGAAGAAAAAAATTATCTTAAAAAACCTCTATAGTGATTGCAAGACTGCCCATAACATTTGACCCGAAGGTTGTTATACAAAAATCAAAGTGTTTGATAAACAACAAGAAAGCTTTTAACCCATCTGGGGTCTAAGGAGAAGATTTACAGTAAATAGTTAAAACAAATTTTAAAGACTCACGGCTGACTAATGAATAAGTGTGTATTATTTTGGTTTTGTGTCTAACTGCTATATATGGTGACTGATCTTAAAATATTGCTGTTCATTTAAATCCTCAATAAATCTGTAATAAAAACTTGTACCTTGGACCTGGAGTTTTTTCAATATACCAATGTAAAAAAACCCAAGGAAACAAACAAACCAAAAAAACCCACTTCCAAAGCTTTACAATTCTGGCAATGTTTATTGTCGCAATAGGTATAATATTTAAGCATTTAAATATGTGCTGAACCTATTTTAAATAAAGAAGAACAAGGATATTATTCACTTCAACAAACAAATTAATTTCAACTTAAAACTAATAATAGGATTAATTGTTGTTGGTTTATGTTTTCCAGTGCCTAAAGTTGAATATTATTTATTACTTTAGGACTGACAAAAACTTTGATAAAAAAAAATGAAGTTCTAATACCTCTATATTGGCTAAATAAATGTGCAGAAGCTTTCCTTTAAGTCCTGAGGAATATGTAAAAAGTAATTAAAAAATTATAACCATTTTGAGAATTTTATTTTGGATTAGCTCTAGATGGAGGATGAACCTATACTATTGTCTTAGTTCAGACCAGGTGTGTGCTTTTCAAGAAATTATCCAATGCATCTCCACATACCATGGTTGGGACTCAAAATCTGCCTTATAAGGATGTTTCTGCTTAATAATCTCGTATAACTGGATTAATGTGAAACTTGCATTCCTTCTAGAAAGCAGAACCTGAAATCCCAGTTAGCTCTTCTCACAAAGCCAGGTTTTCTCTTGGTAGTTTTTCTGTTTCACTCAAATCACAATGTTTCAAGAGACAGGATTATTTTACAAAAAGAAACATAAAAGAAAATTTTGTCCTTCTTACTATTCTGGTTACAAAGATAAACCAATTCCAATAGGGTCCCTCTCATTAAAAGTTATTTTGTAGTGTGAATAGTCATGAAAAGTGCATTTGGAAGTAACAGTACCAACAGAACAGTACAGAAATATATTCCTTGTTCAGGAATATATCTAAGATATCTAGTATTTGTTAGTTCACAAGAAAATCAGCTAAAAGTGAAATATGGGGAAGCTTAAAAAGAGAAGAGATTTTTCTATTTTAATAGCAAAAGATGCATCTGTATAGAATAATTCATTTTAATTAGCTTAAATTTGTTGTTAGTTTAAATCTGTAAACTAAATTTCCAAATGTTTGCACTTAAGATAACACTAAATATGTGTCTCGTTTTTAGAAGTTCTTTATGACCTTGACATCTGTGTTTCCCTAAATTAAGTACATGAAATTGAGAATACAATAAAATACAGACATAGTTTTTACACATAAATGTGTCATTCTGCGTAAACATTTGTTTTAGTGTTATTTGGAGTATTTTGCCAGAATTAATAAATTCTGTATTACAGTGATTGTACTGAGTTTTAATGCAAACAATTCTATAAATCATGTACCTGGGAGACTTGTTAGCTGATGAAGATGTTTTAATTGCTTACTTCTGGGATCACACTTTGATCCAGTGTACTTTAAAGTACTTTACCTCCTGAAGTTTTGAGTGACAGTCATCTAGGACAGTGTCACACTCCAGCCCTTTTATTTCAACTGGACATGATGCAAAAAAAAAAACCAAAAAAACCCAATAAAAAGTTATGGAGCTAGAATAAAAGTAGAAATGAGGAATCCTGAATGTACTGAAGGTCACTTGGAGAAGCAGGGGGAATCACTGATTCTGGCCCTCTGCTCCTGGTACTGCGTCTGATTGTTTTTCCAGTGACTACCTAGTGTCCTAGATATTTCATGACTAATCTCATATATTAGTTGAGGCATACACTTTAGCATTGATGTATTAGTTGCAGAACAGCATCAAAATAGGGAGAAAATGATGGAAAGGCAAATTAACATCTTTGTGTTGTCTTTAAGACTATATTTGTTACACAGACACTGAAGGCTGGAGGTCTTACGGTTATGTGTTCTTTGTTATCAACAGTCCATCCCAATACACTTCCCCTAAAAAAAAAACCACGTTTTCTTTCCTCTCTTCTCCTTCTTACCATGTTGACTTCTGGATACCTTCCTTGTTTGCCTTTTATCTTTTATGAGTACATCACTTTAGTGATCTTGTTCAGCCCTTGAGTATATATCCTAGTTATTTTAGCTTGTTTATGTGGTGGTGCAACTCCCCCTCCCCAGGCCACTCTGAGATCCCAGGATAAACCCTATTGTGCTGTTATCTTGCTCACAAATGCAGTCACTTGGGTGTCAGACACTCCTCGTCCACACCTGGGCCATCTGTTTTGTTTTGTTTCTCTAACTTTTCCCCATTCCCCTACACATGGAAACTACCCTGTTCTAAAGTTCCTTTTTTGCCTAGACCCCTTCTGGATAATGTCTGTGCATCTTACCTTCACTCCTCTCTTAACATGATACGGTTAAGTTCTCTTTAACTCAGATATACGCTTTTCATACTTCACTTGAACCCATAGGTAATTTGATACTCAGTTATCTGGATTCTTTTGTCAAAACTGAATGTCTATCAAAATAAGTATATTAATTATACTGCATTTTATAGCCCTTCTGTAGAAAAATCAGTGGATAAAATACCAGATCTAACTTACCAATATGTTCTTATTGATCAAAAGCTGTCTTCATGAAAATCTGATTCATTATTAAATTTGGTATTCCCCTTCAATAAGGTTTTCAAAATGCCAGGATTCCACATTAATATTAACATCACCTTGACATTTGTTAATCATGCTAGCCAATTTTAATGTGAATTTTATTGTATGGAAAATTGTTTGTCTGTATTGTTTGTTGCCAATATAATTAGAACTTCAAGTATACCAGGAAGACATAGCTCAGAGCAGAGGGAATTGGTTCCTAAAATAAAACCAAAGGTCCTTATATTCTATATATCACTGCAAATGGTTAAGTAAATTTACTGTCAGAAGCACAAAAAAATGTGAGTCAGGATTTTAACTTCCTTAAAAAAAGCTCCATTAGCTATGGGGTTTTAACCTAGAAAATGCAGATGGGTAAATAAAATTAGATTCCTTCTTCTTCAAATTATATATTGATTTATTATGTCACATTTTCAAAAAGAACTAAAAATAAAAGCATTACAGAATTTATTGCAAGACCATAGAGGAAAAAAAAAATATACATACCATTACTGAGAGGGACACAGAAAATTTCTAAAGAATGGTACTAGCAGGTTCCAAATATTCCTTCTGTTCTCTGTTGATAAGACAAAACTCTTAAGTCACAAAGCTCTAGTAGTGATTTTTCACCTTTTAATAAAGTGGAACAAAGAAGCTTTCAGAACAGAGAAACAAAGCAACAAAGAGCTACAGAGACATTAGAAACACAGCTTTTTAAAATGAGTTTTCGTGCTCAGAAAAAGCCTTCATTTTGGATTGTTTTCTTGGCAGATTTTTTTTGGTCATAGAAAAGAGGTATGACCAGAATGAAACAAAAAATATAGATTTTTAATTTTTTTGTTGTTGTTCTTCTGCCTCAAGGTCTAAATAAACTACTATCCATGCAAAATTAGAGAATACTGACTTAACCTCCTCTGTTTGAAATGAGGCTGAATGGAAGAAAATAGAATAAAGTCCACTAAGGTGTTTGCAGCAATTGCTTGAGATGGAAGATAATGTCAGAGAAAAGGACACAATCCCTGAAAATCCTCATATGCTAAATATGAGGCTCAGTCTTTAGAACCCCATTAAGGGACTAAACTGCATTTTTCAGAACAGCATCCCTGCCTCTTCCCTGCTTTGTGGTCCCATACCATAGGCACACAGGGTGAGCAGATCTGAGAGCTTTTCAAATATCTCCCCCCACACACAGTTTAGGAAGCAGGAGGGAGTTACCAGGCAGTAGTTCCTTTGTGCTAAGCTTATAAACAGTTTTGCCACACCTGTGTGGTACAAGCATATATCCATCATTGGACTGGATCCCCATCACCATCACCTGATGCATAGACCAAGATTTCAGTTTTTTGAAGATGCCCAATATATAGACATACATGTGTAAGTGCAAGTGTTTGAATATCCATAGGAATAACTGAACACAAATACAAAGGTAGTGTTAATTTGTATCTATCCACAGTTTGATGTAGGAAGAGAGTACCCTTAAAAATTCTTAGGAACTTCCCAGTATGCAATCTTTTTGTCTCATTTCCTAATGGAATTTTCCTTTTGTACACCCTGAATTATTCAGATATTCCTCTCTTGGAGTGGAGCTGGGAGAAAATTAAACATATCCTCAAAACAGGAGAGCTTTCCTTTTTTTTTTCTGAGACTGGTTTTAACTTGTGATTCTATGCTTTGCATATGTATCTGAAGATTGTAGACAGACATATTTGTATAAAACACTGCATCCATGTTTCTGAATTGTCTCTCTGCATTCATTAAAACATGAGGCAATATTAAGGGGTACTATTACTCCATGTGTTGAATGTAAAAAGACCTGGCATGAGAAAATTCTCGAACCAAAGATTTAGCCTTATGAGTAGTTTTCCCTAAATAAACCTAAATAAGAACTGAAAAATAAGAATTTTGTCTCTAAACACACTGTCATGACTCTCTATGGTTTATCTAGATGTTACGCTAAACATTTTCACATTTTGAAGTGTATGGTGAATTTTTCATAAAGACGCTATACTGTTCTATAACCTTTTGAATTGTCACATAAAAAATAGAAAAACATAGCCTCTGCAGTAGTTAAGCAACAGATTTTAGAGCTTCATGGGAAGTTTATATGATTCTCCATCTTTTTCACAGAAACTCAATGAAATGAAAAAAAGCAGCCAACCATGTTAAAAGGACTATCTTACGCCAGTAAACAGTGTTACATAACGTTAGCCTGGAGCTATGTGAACTTAAGAATATAGATGTATGCATTTAGCTTTCTAAGACATTTGCAGAGTCTAAGTTTCTCAGATGTAAAAGCTTCCACGATCACCTGACAGTGAAACAGTCTTTTTTCTTTTTCTTTTTTTCCTGGCACAAAACCCAGAAGTTTGATATAAGTTCTAAGTCAGGTGTATTGACATAACACCATCTAATAAAACCTCACCTTTACTTTTCTATGTATTTCTATGGACTACAAGATAACTTGCATATTTAAGGATTTTATATGTGCTTGAAAAAGAGTGCAAGCATGAGACATTTATTTGTAAATGTAGTTCCTGGAAAATAGTATACAGATTAATTTAGAAAGGGGAGCAGAGTATGTAAGGAGGCAAAGTCAGTTTGATTGCAATGAGTGCTCTGTAAACTATAACAATAAACTTGTGATAAAATTATATGGTAAAAGGTAGCCAATCAGTTACATAAATGTCATCAAAAGGATCAAATTTTGAACATGATAATAATAAAATAATTTTAAAATTTTTCAGATTTTCAAGTTCATCCAGCAAATGTAGCATACAGCTATAGCTTGATTCAAACTCGTTATTTAAGAATTCCTCATATGTTTTCAGTTTTACTGTCTATTCCTCTATCAATACAGTTTTTCTTATCAATCTTCATAAAGTACATATTCATGTCAAGTTACTATACTTCTTTCTAGGCTTCAGATTTCTTTTAAATCCAACAACCATGCTTTGACCTGCTAGCAACTGGCCTTTTTAACTTAATTTTCTTGCTGTATTTTTTTTACTTTCAGCCTCAGGCTCTCTAGGAAGTTCACTTTTACTTTTTTAAGAGCAAAGCCTAAATGTTTCATTTTTAATTAGCCTATCTTTGATGACTCTCCAGATGTTGAATTTGCTTTTATTTATATATTTGTGTTTCCCTCATGATTTTACTGCAAATTGCTTCAGGGTATTGACATATTATTGACACATAATGCTGGCTGGAACTGTACAGAATGTTAAAGTCTCTTCAAGAGACCAGTAGCTAGGGGTGAACTTTCACTATTACTCATATCCTAAAGGTGTTTCATACAACTTCTGGACATATTGATCTCTTCTTTCACCTTCATTATAGATGCTGCACCACAGTGCTAAGATTGAGGCTTCTGCAATGTATAATAATATATTCTATTGACAACAAACTTTACTGGTCTGGATCATTAAGTGGATATTATGAACAAAATCAGCATTCACTGAAAAACCAGCATTTTATTTATCCCTTTGCTTCTTGTAGATTTCAAAAGCAAACATTTTAACAATAATTTTTCACAATACATGTGAAAGTTTTCCACATCTATTATCAAAACATGAATGTAAGGCATGAGGAGTTTAGCAAAAAATCAGGAGTTCTGGCTTCAATGACAACAAAAGTAAATAATTCCTGAAGAAAAATATGACATTAAAAATACAAGCACAGAAATCATCCCCAAAATAGATGCACTGGCCTCATATTGTCACCTATGAGGTGATATCTCTCAATATCAGTCTATCTAATGCATCTCTTTTTAGGACAAAAAACCTACAGAATTTCATGTTGTGTTTTCTCTGACTAAAAACACAGAAAGCTGAAACAGAAGGAAGAAGATGGTAAAGATTTTAAGTTATTAATCTTTTTTTCCAGTGGTTTTGACCTGGTCATGGAAGTGATTCTCTTTGGATTTATAAAGTTTTTAAAAACAACTCTTTAAAGAATTGCCACTGTATGAGGTACAAGGAGTGATGTTTGTTTGGGTTCTCAGATAAAAACTAAGACCTTTGATTACCCAGAGTAAACAAAAGTAATTAAGGAAAAAGAAGGACTTTTGTATTAAAAGCACTTGTAAAAGAAGAAAATAGCTTAGGCAGTTATGGAAAGGTGGAGTTTGGCATTCCATTAATGAATTTGGTTGCAGTTATTGAAAAAAATCATACCTTTCTTCCAGAAGAGGTAGCACAGGACAAGTTTCCTTCCTTCATGTAACGTTTTTTAATGACATTGCTCATAGGCTATGGTGATATCAAAAAATGGTTAATATTTTTTACAAAGTTTTCTTTAGCTAACCTCAACTCTAATGGTTACATC
This sequence comes from Scopus umbretta, assembly GCA_013400535.1. Taxonomy (NCBI): domain Eukaryota; kingdom Metazoa; phylum Chordata; class Aves; order Pelecaniformes; family Scopidae; genus Scopus; species Scopus umbretta. The sequence goes on along the minus strand of VZTL01046308.1, from coordinate 10,655 downwards.
CTGTCACTGTTCATCTACAATCCCCAGAAGATAAGCAGGTGCAGGAATTTTGTATCACAATTCACCCACATTATAGCTTGCAATGAAAATTTAATCTCTGTTCTTCATTTTGTAAAGATATAGCTTTGGTTTATGAATATAGGCTCAAAAAATTAGGTTATCACAATGGAAAAAAATAAAAGTTAAAAATTCAGTATGGAATAACAACAATCTGCTGTCAAATACCATAGCTGCAATGACAGTATTGTCTTTATCAGCATCAGCATATTACCTTTTTATTGTATCTTGCTTATTTCTTCTTCCTTAGGTGTATCTAGAGATATAAATATGTTGGTCAGAGTGACACAGAAATCAAAAGAAGAAAGTGCTGTAAAATACAGTTCACACATATTCCTGAAAAGCAGTCATTGGCTTGCAACACTGTGCATGTGAGAACTTAATTAAGAGAGCTTGCCTGGAGCTGGAATTTCTTTAATTGCTTTCTCAGCAGAATTACAAGATTCAGTTCTTCACAATAAGTACAATATATGCAGAGTTTGCAAGCACAGTAAGGTAACTGATATTCTTTCTTTACTTTCTTACTTGCCTTTTTATTCAAACATTGAGAGGACTACCACCAAATTCCCATGGCAAGAAAGATTGAAAATAAGAGAAATGTCCTCAGGAAAAATATTTATATGTGTGTATATACATATAAAAATATAACCTGCATATACAATATGCATATATTCAAAGGTAAAACATCTTTATTTAATTTTACACTAATAAAACAGATTACTTAGTTACTCTCCTGACTTTAAAGATCATCTAATCCAACCTCCCTGCCATGGGCAGGGATATCTTTCACTGGATCAGACTGCTCAAAGCCTCATCCAACCTGACCTTGAACACTTCCAACGATGGGGCATCCACAACTTCTCTGGGCAACCTGTTCCAGTGTCTCACCACCCTGATCGCCAAAAAAATTCTTCCTTATATCCAATCTAAATCTACCTTCTTTCAGTTTAAAACCATTGCCCCTTGCCCTGTTACTACAGACCCCGATAAAAAATGTCTCTCTGCCTTTCTTAAAAGCCCCCTTTACGTATTGAAAGGGCACAATAAAGTCACATTCTGTTAATTAAGATACATAAGAAAACTGTCAGTATTTACCTTATAGAAAGCATACTAGCACTCATTTCTGAGCCAGATAAGGAATCACAGGATTCACGTTCTCTCTTTGAATGTGCTTGCTAATGTCACTCAGATCCTGGACAGTGCTGGGGGAACCCCATGTATGCTAAGATCTTTTCACCAAACATTGAAAAGGAGTCATTGGAGACATGTAACTTTAAAATAAACTGTCAGGAGTGAAGAATAAAAGCTAAAGAGTACTCTAACTAATTGAAACACCCAAAAGAATTCTAGGAAGAGAAAATACAACTGGTCACCTGGAAAAATATCAGCTAGGCGTGAAAACCACCTCTTCCAAACATTCAAGTATGCACACACTCTAAGAAATTCTTGAGCATTTGTAACGTGGTCAAATGGCCAAAACTCCACACTATTACTATTACGGCAGGACAAATTACTTTCTGAGGTCATAAACTCTATATTCTCCTTTATTTTCTGGGACAAAATAAGACAATGTAACAATGCTTTTCTTTTTTTCTCTGAGTTTAGAAAAAAAGCAGATGTTCCTGCCAAGTTTAAGTTCCTTAGGAACTAATTTGTTCAGCATGTGCCTTTTAAGTAATTGCTAAAGAGTAGCATACTAATGTATTCTTACTAATGGAAGAAGACCTACAGCTTCTAAAGTGGTGTTTTCTTAAATGTAATTAATTAATCCACACACTTTGCATCTTGTAGTTAGTGTAATTGTGAGAAATCCTTGCATAATTTGAATTTATTTAGCTACCTTTAGCTTTATGATTTTGACCCCAAATTTACCCTTCAACAGCATTTTTCCTGAACCTTCCAGGTTTTCCAGAATCATCCTTCACAGCAGTTTCAATGTCTTCTATGGTATAATAAATCAAAGTACTCACACTTCCATGTGAGACAAACCCATGATGTTGAAAGTTTAATGTTTAGACTATCTAGTGAATTCAGTGTTAATTACATCTCTATTCTAATTTAATCGCCAGGTTAACATGGCTTTTAGAAAAAGAAAAGAATGTGTAGCTCCACAAAATCATTACAGCTTGGTTATTTTTCCTATTTTTTGGAAAAGTAGTTTGTGCTAATAGTATATGTGTGTATACATCACGTATTTCTCTGCATATATTTATGTACATATGCCATGGACAAAGCTGTTCATCGTATTTCTTTGTGCCTTATATGTGTATATACAAGCCAAAAGGCTACTTTTTTTTGTATTATAGTACACACCTTCTGGATGGCAGCACAATCCTCTAGCGTATCAGCCATTCCTCTCAGTTTTGTGTTACCTACAGACTTGCTGAGGGTATGCTCTGACCCATCATGCAGATCATGAATGAAGATGTTGAACAGGATTGGAGCCAGTATTGACCCTTGGGATACACTGGTAGTTATTGGCCTCCAACTAGACTTTGTGCCAGTCACCACCACCCTCTAGGTTTGCCTATTCAGTCCAGTTTTCAATCCACTTCACTGGCTGTTCATCCAGCCCATACTTCCTCAGCTTCATGAGTATCTTATGGGAGATGAAGTCAAAAGCCTTACTGGAATCAGGGTAGACAAAATCCAGGGCTCTCCCTTTGTCTATGAAGCTAATAATTTAATCATAGATGGTTATCAGCTATCAAGTGTTACTTCCCCCTGGTGAATCCATGCTGACTACACTTCATGACTTTCTTGTCCTTCATGTGCCTGGAAATAGTTTCCAGGATTAGTTACTCCATCACCTTTCCTAGGAATCAAGATAAGGCTGAGTGGACTGTAGCTGCCTGGGTCCTCATTCTTGTCATGTTTGAAGGTAGGAGTGACCTTTGCTTTCCTCCAGTCTTCAGGCACCTCTCCCAGTTACCATGATTGTTCAAAGATTATAGAGAGTGGCCTCAAAATGACATTAACATGCTCCCTCAGGATTCAGCTAAGTTACTGGGTTTAGACATCAAGCTCACATATAGGTAACTTTCAGTGAAATAACATATATGTGTTCAGCTACCATTTGAAGCAACATAAGACTGCCACATAAATCTTTTAGTCATTTGCCTTGTCTATCAGTCACATTCAGATATCTGGTACAGCCTTGGACAATTACAAAGATACTAGATGCCACCATCAGGCAACTAAATCAAGCATCTTCATTATAAACAACAAACTATCAGTGACTAAATCTAAACCAGACTCACACTCAAAGTGTTTTTATTTCTAAAACTGAAATTAAATTTTCTCCCAGTAAACAATTTTTTTTAAAAAAAGAAAATAAAATTATGAGTTTTAGTGTTGATTGCAAATGCTTTATTTTAGGTTTTAATATTATTTCAGGGCTTTTTTTCCCTGTTTTTATTTTGGTTAGGAAGCTAAACCTGTTACTCATCCAAAATACATTTCCCTGATGCATTTTAACTAAGCCAGTAAACCAAAGTACAATTAGTCTTAAATATGTCTTTCTCAAAATGTATGTTATCAAGCAGTGATAAAGAACGAAGTGCAAAATGAAGGGATATTCTTAGATTTCCTGATCACTTCACTTAAAATTGCTTCACAACTCTCTCCTAGCTCAGATATCTTCATTTCAGGTACTAGCACCAGTACCTGAAATTGAAATGCCTACTCTGTCTGGAATTTAGGCTGATTCACAGAATTAATTCATAGGCCACACCACCTTCTAGGTCAAAATGTTAATGACTGTACTAAGGATGGAACTTCCAGAGCCTTCAGGCATGTTTTAGAATGAAGGGATATCTTGTGTACTTACTTAAAACCCATGGTGTTGTTTCATTGCTGTGAATTTCAGATTCATATATGCATCTAACCAGTAACTCTATCAAGTCTCTACTGTTTGTAGAGTAGCTTAAAGTGAAATGTGCCTGTGAATTCTACTCTCTGCGGTAGTCCCCAATAGTTATAATGAAGCTCATGTAATACTTCCCTGTAACCACTAATATTGTATAAGCTGTATAAATTGTTAATCTTCTGTACTGATTTTGGGTGAGATAGAGTTAATTTTCTTAATGGTAGCTTGTATGGTGCTATGTTTTGGATTTGTGACCGAAAAAGGATTGATAACACACTGATGTTTTACCTATTGCTAAACAGTGCTTACACAGTGTCAAGGCCTTTTTTGCTCCTTACACTGTCCCACCAGTGAGTAGGCTGGGGGTGCAAAAGAAGTTGGGAGAAGACAGCTGACCTCTACTGACAAAGGTGTATTCCATACCACATGACATCATGCTGAACAAAAGCTGTGGAGGGGAGGGGGGGAGGAGAAGGAGGAAGGAGGATGTTCACAGTGATGGCATTTGTCTTCCCAAGTAACTGTTATGTGTGATGGGGCCCTGCTTCCCTGAGGATGGCTGAACACCTGCCTGCCGATGGGAAGCAGTGAATTCCTTATTTTGTTTGGCTTGCTCACACAGCTTTTGCTTTACCTTGCTTTGCTTTGCTTTGCTTTGCTTTGCTTTGTTTTTTAGGGGTGTGGAGTGATGTAAAGTGCAATGTTGATTTTTTATTTATATGATTTTATGAAATTAGAGTCTTTGCTAAAAGAATATAGCCAAAAAATCAATACATGACATTATGACTTGTGATCAAGAGGTACAGGTAAAAAAAAAAAGGGATATTGAGAAGAACAGGAGGAACATTTTGGTTTGTTTTTTAATCCAGACGGGCTGAAAATAAAATGGGATAAAATAGAAGAAAAGATTACCCCATGATAGATATTATGGTAGGTGAATACAGTGCCTTCCTTTGATGGATAACTATTTATTTTTAAAAAGGAAATGTGATAGATTTTGTCTATTTCTACTTCAGTAAGTAATTTACTATGATAGTACAGAGCTAATAAAATAGCTAAAGGGGATAGCATTTGTCTGAAGACAGGAGATTATGGTTACCCTGGGGCAGAGGTGGAAGGAGATAGGAGGTTAGAAGAGGGTTATCAGTGAAGTACTGACGAATTAATTACACTTACGTAATAGGTTGCGGGTTTTTTGGTGCTTAGATCATTGTTAATAAAATTTGATAATGGCAAAAACTTGTGAGATATTGTTACTGCAAACAAGGACGTTCCTTCCGCCCCCCCCAAAAAAGGGGAATTGGCAGACCTCGAGGTCCAGAATAATAATTAGGAGATTAAATTCAATAATACAGAATGCAAACCTATGTGCTTAGTTTGAATTTTATTTCCCTTATTATTGCAGGGAAAAACTGCTTACTTCTTGTGGTTTATATAAAATCAGGATTATAGCAGTTTATTGATTAATGACATAATTAACAGAAATCCATGAACTATACCTTCATGATTAATATAAACAATCAAACAGATAAACTGCATACTAGACACTTACCAAATGTTAGCAAATATCTACAAATTCCACCTACTTCTCAGGGAGCAGCAAAAGCTCACCCACCTCCCTGGCTGTGGGGGCTCTCCTGGGTGCACACTCCTCCTGTAGATGCACTGCCCCGGCTTTGTTTGTCCTTTTGCTGCTCCTGATGCCCTTCTGATGCACCCACCAGCAAGGAAGTACCCTGGGATGTGTCCCTGCACTTCAAGATGGGGTCCCTGTGTACTGTCTCTGCACTGCCAGCCTGTTGCTGGGTGCTGGCTGTACTGCTTGACCTGGACAGGGTTTCGGATGCCCAGGGGCACTGCTGGAGGGGATTGACCTCCTCACATGGGTGCTGTTAACCAATCTAAACTTCTCTGCAATATGATGACATCCTTGTTTAAAAAGTCTCCAGGTAATCCCCTCATGACTGTTTAATTCTGCTGATGGCTGTTTTAAACTGTCATTATCTTCCCCGTAGTACTACTAATTTTTGGTCAACAAATCTTTCAGAATAGAAGGTTTTGAGTATTCCATTCACACACACTGTTTACGCTAAATTTCTATCATATCAGTTGTTTTTAGTCAAACCACATTACCAAGAGAACGCTCTGCAGACTACCCCATAATTTATCTGTAGATATCTAAAGGTGTTGAAAGTTGTATAAATAAGGTGTTTAGGTTTCTTCCATATTCATTGTAGAGACAGGTTTATCACAACTACACTGAACACTGTTGAGTTAGTGTTATCACGTTTTTCTTTATTGACTACAGAAGGAACAAAGACAAACAGGCCACCTAACTTTTAGATAATTAAAATGAGACAAAATGTAGACCATATTATAGACTATCAAAACTTCTTGTATATGTTGGGAGATCATCAGGAGGAAACAAAAGAGGTAAAAAATGACCTGGTTTTAGCATGTGATGAGAAGGAACTGAATTCTGGCTTACAAACTTTTTATTGCTTTCTTCGACTTAAACACAAGAAAGGTGCCTGCATCCATCCCAGACATGACAGCATGCTCCCTGAATGGAGCCCTCAATGAACAACAGTCTCTTTGTAGTAAGACAGTGAATCAGCCAAACATGTTGTTAGTGTCAATCAGATTCAAGATCTGCTGTAGGAACTGGAAAGCATAATTGTGATTTTAGAAAGCATTAGTGAGAACATGTTTTCCATTAACCTGTGCTCAAAACAGCTCATTCAAACAGCAGTGAGTAAACAAAGTTATTAGAATAGTCACAAGAATGGATATTCTGACTCATTGGAAGACTTTAACAGAACATAGTTTGCTAAAGATTAAAGAAGGGTTAATAACAGCCAAACCTGTATATATTTGTGTTGAAAATTACATTTCTAGTCATCTTCTGAACAAGAAGAACAGGATCAAAAAAAGTAATGAGTTTAAAAGTAGAATTTTGTCAGCTTGTAAACAGAATCATACAAAATAAAAATGGAACTGACAACGAAAATTCACCCAGACACCGTGGTAAGAACAGCAACAGTCATAACAGATTTTAACCTGTTGTCCTGGTTTCAGCTGGGGTACAGTTTATTTTCTTCCTAGTAGCTGGTATAGACATGACACATATTTTTAAAGAACAGCTCAAATGATTAAAACCATACCAGCTTCCCATTACAGTCTATTGCACTGTTTACTGGACGTAATTTTTTTTTTTTTCCTAATGTGTAGCCAAAACAATTCTTGGTGGCATTAATTGTTGTCTCATTCCTCTGGATAAGAAAAACACTATTATTGTGTTTCCTTCCATAGAATTCTTGTCATGTCCTGTGACATGAGACAAACTCAGTTTTTTCTAAACCAACAGAAACCTAATTCTTTTTTGTCTTCCTTATAGTTTCTTCAGTTTTGTCTAAACATTTGTTAGGTACTGTATAACATAGTTTCCTGCTGTATTTGGGGGCTTGAGTTTATGACACCAGTTATAATCCAGTATTAAATCCTTAAGCTCAAATATGCCTTATCTCCTCTTTTTCATATCTACTTGCTTTTTTATCATTACTACCTTATTTGGTCTATTTTTATTTATTTGCATTTGAACAAAGTAATTTATAAAAAAAAGACCACTTATTCTCACATTTATCTCCTGGGCTTCTGTTCAGTAATAGAAGTTACAAACCCATATTACCTGATCTGGTAATCTGGATTGTTCTCTCAGATGTCTTAATCAGTAAAGAGCATGAACACTGATAACCACATCCTTTGTTTTACCACACAGGTAAGTAATATCTATAGTCTCCAAGTTCTGATTTCCTCAAGAGCCTGTGAAAAGAAAGTGGATATTAGATCATTTTCTAAGGGTTACTCTCTAAAGCTGCTTCAGATCATGAAAATTCCACATTTGAGAATTAGCTGCAGAAATTCTTTAACACTACTCTTTCCTTTTAAATTGAAAAAGCCATAGCTTCAATTTCCAACAAAAGCCAAATTTCCAATGAAGATATTATTAAGCTTGTGAGCCTACTAGTCAAAAGCTACATCACTGTAATGATAATTAAGGACAGAGGTTTTCATTTATAATGTAGCTCTTCAGATAATTCTATGCGTTTATGTTTCTATGCCACATTGTAAGGTTATTTCTGTTAAAGCTATAAATAGACTAAAATAAATTTTCTAGTTTCCATGACAGAAAACACAATGGATTCCTTAACAAAACAACTGACTTCAAATAATTGCCTACTTACTATGTTTTTTCCCCCATGTTTCTCATCTTTCTTGTTTTGAGTAGGCATTTACAACATTCTGAATGAGATTAAAAACCAAACAGCAAAATGTATATAAAAAAAGAAGAATCCAACATGAAGATTAATATTTCTCTGTGGTTTTTAACTGAAATGCAATATGCTTGGTTTCCTTTTATTTTCCACTGTCCACATTTTTACTGTTATTTAATACTGGACTGCATCTTGTTCTGCTAGTTATCTCACTAGAGTAACAACTCATCATATATCATATATATATGATATATATATCATATATAACTCATCATATATCATATATGGAAATTATAGGCTATGCTGGGGGTGCCTTATGTTTATTTGTTCCAGACACACAAGAATTACTGGTTAATGTATACCCATGAATCTGTGGACTAGAAAGCGTTGAAGTATGGACAGATTATTGCGGATTTGTTTGCTGCTGGTCTAAATGAACAACTAATTATAATTATGAAGCAAGGAGAAGCAGGAAAGAAACTGATAGTGAAAATGCAAAAAAAACCCCTCTTCTTGATTATTTGAATGTCTTGGAATTATGTGACATCTTGTAGGGCTACAGTTTAGGTCACAGTTTTCACTTGAATGATTCCTGAGTGTTAACAAGAATAAATCTGAACAGTTCTAGAGTATAATTTGAATTTCAGAAACATATTGGTAATAAATTCTTATAGTATCTACTACATGAAAGCAAGAAGGACTTCAAAGATACAACACTATAATTATTATTAGCAAGTGCTTCAGTTTTCTATAAATATTAAATGATCATGTTAAGCCCATGTAAAGAAAACAAGTTAATAAGGCAAAAGCTTGTGCTAAAGCAAGCTTAAAGATCCCCATAAGGTTGGATTTCAGGTTATCCTGGAAGAACAACCATCTTTCTCCTGTGGATGGAAAGCAAAAGGCATTTCCAGCAAAATGTTGAAAAGCCCTTTGGTGTAGCTGTCCTCGTTTCTACTTGTTTATAATACTTTTTTTTTTTTTTTCCCAAAAGTGAGAATTAAAAAGCACTGTATCTGAGAGAAAGGCAGTTAGGAACAAATGATCACAAGAAAATTCAGGTTGGAAGGGACCTCAAGAGGTCTCCAGTCCAACCTCCTGCTCAGAGCAGGGTCAGCTCTGAGGTCAGGCCAGGATGCTTAGGGATTTGTCCAGTTGAAACTTTTAAAACTCCAAGGATGGAGCCCACACAAC
>VZTL01046307.1:5575-37686 GCA_013400535.1 Scopus umbretta | reverse complement strand
AGAAAAGAAAACAATTAAAGGGAAAAAAAAAAAAAAAAAAAGGAGAAAGAGAAACTTTCTTAGTGAAACAAGAACACATCATCTCAAGTTTAAACTCTAGGAGTGCCATTTTCTAGTAGTGAGTTTTCTGAGGCCTGCTAAGTAATGCACCTTCTGCATGTTTTTGTAGTAATTGCGTTACAGTGCAATTGCTTTGTACTGGGGAAAAACAATTATTGGGCCATAATCCCTGCTAAAAAGATCTATTGTGATTTTCCTGCTTTGAAGTTGAAATTTGACCTTGTAAAATACCAGGATTTTGCTCTAAAAGTTGAATGTTCAACACGTTATTGACTGAGTTTTTTTCTAGTGGTTTGCCAGATAACCTGGCACTAAAGAATGAAATTTGATTTTATCCTTTTTTAGTGAAAAGGAAATGGGAACATTTTGACAGAATATTTCTGTTGGCTTTTTTTTGAAAGAAAGCTTTATAGCAAAAACTAAGGGGTACAGTAAAGCAGAGAGAGCACATCCACTACACTGACCTATTTAGTCTGTATTTCATCTAGTTGTGATAATCCTGGATGATACTCCTTAATTCTGCTAAGACTATTTACAAGAAGCTGTGGTCTTTTTTTACTTTTTTAAATGGTTTGAAAGTAATAATATTGTAGTGGTGTTGGATAGTCCAAAGTTTGAAAAGTAGTCATACTTTGAGAACAGTAACAATTGACAAAACAGTTGACTTCACAAAACTGGAAAAAGTGAGTCAAATGCTCTCCAAGTGAAATAGTTGTCCAGATGGAGGCATCGGGGCTTGCAGGCCTCCCCCAGTGCTTTCTTTCCTCCTGGAATAAACACCTTTACCTCTTATAACCATGATAGACCCCTTGCCCAATATGAGTTATACTAAAATTATATGCTGGCTGTGATTAACTGGTTGGTTTGCGCCAGGTTTGAGGGTGAGATCTCAGCTCTCCCCTTCTTGTAGTTGGTTTGACAGCATTGGAGTAAACAGCTTTTCCTGTGTGAGATGTTTGATTCCTATCCATGACTGTTTTCTCTTTCCTCCTCAGTGAGGAAAAGACTCTTGGTTTTGTTCATAGAAATGTGTGCAATTAATTACTTTTTAATTAATATTGAATCGAAATGTTTCCAAATTGATTCATATCCTTGAAAAAAAATATATTTAAGTTTCTCTGAATAGTTCCCTATGCTTCCCAGGTTGTGCTTGAGGGGAAAAAAATGGTTTACTTTGTGTATATACATGTACATTTTGTATAATTTTTCATTGAGAGAGTAACTTTGGAACGTCACCAGTTAAATTATTAGACACTGTGTTACTGTGCCAGTGCAGAATGGCAAAGATCACTACCTCCTGCTGTTGCACATTGAGACTAAGCATTTTTGGGTAAAGAAGACACTGATGTTCTAATTTCCCATTCTGCTGTCTGCAGTAATGAATTTTCAATATGCTAATGAAAAGTCTAGGAAAATTGGAAGGCAGAAGCTGGCAGGTAAAGATGACAAATTTATTTTGGCCTTACTTTTGGCTAAAGGAGAGGTGGAAAAGCTGGAGACTGCCAGAGCGAGCTTCCTGGCAAGTAGAATTGACCTATCTCATACCTTTGGAAAAAGCACTCTATATGACTAGATGTGATACAAAATTCTTTCTCATTGCATCTGGGAAATCGTTTGCAGCCTGTTGCCATCCGTACGGGGTCTGGAATGTTCCTGCCTCTGCAACTGATTTACATCCTGGGCCAAGGCACAATAAATAAGATTGGCATAGAAAGCCATCAGTGATAGTCATCCTTTTTTGTTCCAAGTCTGGTGATTACATAGGCTTAAAGTGGATTTTGTCTTTTTATAGTTCAATCTTTTATCTTTTTTTAATTACTGCTTTCCATTTCCTTGGTACCTTTGTGTCCCAGATAAACCTTGGCTCCTTGTGTTGCGTTGGACTGTGGATGAACACCTTGCAAAGAGGTTTTCTTAGACTTTGTGGCAACCGCACAAACTGAATTTCAGAGTGATACTTTCACAAAGTTCAAAACAAGCTTGGTCTGTTTTTTTTTTTACTTTAGGCTTATAAATTACTCTTGTTAATCTCATGGTATTACTAAATTTTTTAATCTTTTTTAGTCTCTAGTATCTATTGCTGTAATATAAGAACAGTGTGATCGTATGACTGGTGAAGTAACTCCGGTATTTCAGTCAGATTTTTCCAGTTTAATTGAAGGGGCACAGAATCAGGCAGACCAAATTGGCCAGAGGAGGTAAGTTACTCCTATAAGTTATTCTAAATAGGAAATTAAGGGGGGGAAAAAACCCAACCCACCATGGAAACTGTTCTTTTACTATTAAGCAGAAGAATAATGTACTGTGAGCCAGTGTTGAAATGCAGTAAATAGGAAAAAAGTGCTGTGGCATTTTTACATGTATATAGCTTGACTTGTGTATTAACTACATTGATTAACTACACATACTAAACATGCTTGCACAGATCCAAATAAACAGTACCAGCAATCTGCTAAGCTAGTACAGAGCACAAGTATTGGTTGTCATCAGAGATTCTTTTTTATATGGACTATAATTTTTATTAGGTGATACAATTTTTTTCTGACTATACAAATATAATTGATTAATAAAGAAAAAAAAATCATTCATTCCTCAAGGAAGGAACAAGGGGAAAGGATTTGTTGGTATAGGGGTTTTGTTTGTTTGTTTTAATTTGTGGTTCAGGTATGGTGAAGAAATGGTCTTTTGCCAGCCTTTCTACCTCTTTCCAGCTTTGAGGAATATTTAATTCTCTACTTAGGATAGCTAAGCAGTCAACTTGGCTATTTGGAGAACACTGTCCTAATTCTGCAAAGGTTGGATAGACTTGATGTTCCCTTCTAGTTATGTTTTAGAGTGCAGAAATTAAAACTCGGAGTGATACAGATGGCGTCTGCTTGAGCAGCTACCTTTTCTGCATGATCCAACATGACAGTTGAGTTCAGCTGGTCAAGTCACGGTAACAGTTCTTGACTGTAAATGTCTGGGGGCTCCTGGCAGGCCTTTGTGTTGTAGGATGGTGGAGCTGTCTTCCTCCCTCTTTTGACAGATCTGGAATCAGTCGACCTTCCAGTGATAGTCCATTTTTTCACTTCACCTTTTGTCTGGGGGAATCAACTTGTATTAAAGATAAGTTTAGAATTAAAATCACATCTTTACACTAAATGGGAAAACAATACAAAATTCAAGGTTTAATAAAGTCATTTGTTTCACAGCATAAGTCTTCATCAGTGGTAGTCATGGAGGCCTGCTTTTTTCCACTGTGTTGTTATGTTAGCCTTAGAAATATAGTTTTATTGGAAGACTGCTTGAAGCTATTGCAGGTGCTCTTTGTGATGTGCTGCTGCTTAGTGAGAAGGAGTAGAAGTATTAAGTTGCTAACAATTACATCCTTTCCCTAAGGTGATATGTTAGGCGATTTGAGTTAGAATACTAATAGCAATTTGATTAGAATTTGAACACTAATAAAAACAGAAGAGAAGAAGCTTAAGCTTCAGGTGTTGTCCCTGCTTTCACCTGCCCTGTTTTTTGGGAGGGTGGTCTTCAAGGTCTGGGGTGAAGTTGGTGGGAATTTGCATCAAGAAGCTGGCCAGCCTGGGAAAACACATCCCTGTTGTTCATACTGCAGAGCAGTAAGATTTCTGCTGCTAGCAATGTCACTCACGTAAAAACTGTGCTTCCCAATGCCAGTTCTCGTTCTGGAAGCTCTGTAATGGGATGCCTCTTAAAAGTAGTTAGGTAACGAGACAAAGTCCCTCAGCACTTTCCAGTTCCTCATCCCTGGAAGGGAGAAGTTCAAGTTGGCTATTTTAACTTCTTTCTGATTTATTTATATGCTGAATCCATTTTCTTGGTGGGAACGCATATTGCATTCTGGCATTGCTACTTCACATTTGGCTCAAGAGGCTCAGATCAGGTTCCTGAACATGGAATTAATCTCATTCTCTGGCTATTTCTGCATCCCTTCCATCATCCTGGACTGTATCAGATCAATGCCAGGTTTCCGCTGGATTAAAACTTAGAAGAGTCTAATAATATTAACCCTACCTCCCAGCTTTCTACATTAAAGATCTTGAGCAGTGTTTTTGGACCTCACTTCTAGAAAATGAGAGACAGTGAGTGCAATAACATGTCATTAGATGGTAATAGGTAGTGGTTATTAGAGGGCTTGGGGATTTTTTTTTTTTTATAATAGCTTTGTTATTTATTTTCTTCACAAAAGTAATTCCTTGCTGAAATAACACTATATGTACTGACAATTGCCCTCATAGTAAAACTTTAGAAAGAAGTTTTCATTAATCAATATTTAGTTGTTTGAAATGTTTAATAGATAAACAGTGTTGAGATTGATAGAAGGTGAATTTATTCAGTTGAACTGTGTTGTCAGTATTTCCCAAAAGTATTTTAGGGCTCCTTTTTGAAGATTTAAGCATTACGTCGATACACAATTATACACTGAAGTGTAGCTACTTGGCTCTTTTTTATCAAACTGCTAAATCAATCTTGCTTGCTTTGGCACTTAAATTCTAGAGACTCAAATGAGAGGTTTAAACAAACTAAAGATTAAATCTTCCGAGATTGCTTTCAAATCCTGTTCCCTCCTTGGCTGCTAGAGCAGATTCCAAACATGACTTCTCTACATTTATTAACTCTATACATCTATTAACTGTTTATGTGCAAAAATGTCCAGGTACAATTTCTGTGATAAAATGACATTGGTCAGTAATAGTCACATCAGATGCTGTGAGCTCCCTGTCTGCTAATCCAGAAAGGTAGACTCATGCGAACTAGCGGTTGATCTGGAGTAGGTGACTACGTAACTAGTTGCTTATCTGCTGTTTCAGATGATTATAGAAAGTTTGTATGCTTCACATCAGAGGATGGGCAACTCTGTAGCTTACATCCTCATGCTGATGTCTGCTGGGCTCCTTTCTGTCTAACTGGGATGCCTCCATTTTGCCTGATGGGATACTTGTTTTTGTCGCAATTGACCAACAGTTGAGCAGTGCGTTCCCAAGCCTTTTCTCCCCTGTCTTTATTATAGCTGTCTTTTAGCTTGGATGTACGATAGAGCAAGCCAACTCGGTATCAAGGGATCACAGTGGTTCCCTACATAATTCTGAATCTTCTTTTTCTGTAATGGAGGAGAGCATTTGCCCCAAGACTGTTCTCATTTTCACCACTGCTGTTTTGGTGTGAAAAATGTCTATGGAAACTGTATAGCTGATTATTCAGATAAATACCAGTTTCAATGGTACACAAAGATAATGGCCTGCTTTTATAGGAAAAATACACCTTTGAAATCACATGGTATTAAAAAAAAATCACAAAAAATACAACAGACCGAGAGGAGCTTCTGAAAAATACTCATGATAGAAGATCTCTCTCTGCTAGGTCTCTGGTTTTGAAGTGTGAAGCTCCTATGGGTGCTGCTGGAGATGTATACCTGTGCAAGGAAAACTTTGTCAGGAAGTATTTTGACTACCTCCTTGCTGTTTGTCTCCTGAGATGCCAAATGTGCATGTAACAGAAGTGGGAGCTGAAGGACTCGAAACTCTCAGGTTTCTAACTTAGGTCTCTAACTTTTGCTATGAGTGAGATACAACTTCTTCCCTTGCTCCGCAGCTGTCAATACAAAAGATTTTCATGTTCATCTGTAGTATTCCACTGACATAAAAATATAATTTAAATATAGTATTGAAGTCCGTGGTGGATTTATACTTGTCACTGGTTTTTATTGTCTTAGTCATCGCTCCATTTCTTAGCTACTTCTAAAGGGCACCACTAAATATTGATGCTATTATTTTTCACTTTATATATGACTCTTGGTCTGGAGCATTACTGCTTGTCACAATCTGCCTTTTCCAGTGGCTGTAACTGAAAGTCATAGCTAAACCTTTCTGTTTTCCCAGGGGTTTTATGCAACTGAAGTCAGATGCTGGGAATTTGGACTGTCGCGTTATCCCTCTTGGTCACTCCCTCTATTTCATCAGGCCCATATCTTTGGGTTTGGTGGCCCTTTTGAAAATGCCAAAGCATTTTAGGATGCTCATCATACCATGACTGTGGGAGTGGGGTTTTGCTTCTGGGCAGTTCAGTCTTGGTGGTTGCGCAGCTGTTGTTAAACAGGATGGCGGTACTTTCCTCTTTTGAAACACAGTCAGCTCCCAGGCAGTAGTATTTTTGTAAATAGTATAGTAAAGTCCCAATCTCAGTCTCACTGAGGTAATGGAAGTATTTCTCTTTGATTGTAGGATATTTTGATGGGACTGTAGGTTTTTAAGGAGATAGAAGCATACAAGGATTTAACTGTTCATATTGGTATTAACTGAGATGATTTGAACCCCACTGTTCGGTATTTAGTCAAGTAACAAAATCCTGATGCTTCACAGTGGTAACTGTCATGTCACTGAAGTTATTCCAGTGCAAAACTGATGAGCTCTAGTAGAGTCAAGTCACGAATATCTTACCTTCTACAGTTTTTGTCACGCAAATACGATAGGATCAAACAAGGAAGTGTCACTTTTGGCATCAGAATTCTCTGGGTTTTCTTAGTACGTCTTCCATTAACATGAAATAAAGCACTGTCACTGGTCATCTTATATTGTGCCTTACAACACTGGCTGTTCTTACAGAAGCTTGCATTTCTGGTTTTGTATGATTTCATAAGAATCCTTGTTGGTATTAGAAAAGGTAAGATTTTGGCTTGGGTGGTAACAGGACATATTTTGGTAATACAAATGCTAAAGATTCAAAAAAGTTTCAAGAGCTGAAAGCGATGGAAGAGAGGCTATTTACAAAAAAGCAAAACAAAAAGACCCAAACAAAACCAAAGAGCCTTACAAATTTTAAATCATTCTTTATTTTTTAGTGTTGGGAATTTTGAAATTCAAGAGCTAGTTTCTGTCCAGGTTGCAGGGAGTTGGAATGGCTTAAAAAGTGTTACTGGAAGAAATCCCCCAAATGCAGTTTCTACTGGTAGGTTCAGGTTACATAGCAAAAAGAGGGTTTGCCCAGATTTATCTATGGGGTATTTGTATAACAGGACAATTTAAAGCTGAGGCTAGGAGAACAGGGAAGGCTTGGCAGAGTGCACGTTTATTCATGATGACAGGTAAGACCAAAGGTACTTGCAGTGCCAGGTATTATTTCAATAACTTTGGGACCAGAATGATTGTTCTTCCCTTTTGTAAGAAATAGCTAAACTGGCAGTGTTGGAAGAGATTAGAGAAACAGTGAATATTTTTTATTATTATTAATCTTATCTAAAATGAGGACTTTACTGTGCAGACAATTTGAATAGCAGGGGATGCGTGCAGTTTTATAGCCTGCACTGTAGGATAGACTCAGTGCATTTATTATTAAGCATTTGATGGAAAAAGAAAGATTGTATTAAAAGTATGAAAAGCACCTCCAATAGGTGATTGGAAGGAGATTAAGAGATGAAACTCTCGCTGATCTCTGTGTCAGCCTTATGGCCCAAGTTCCGAATACCTAAGCGGTAGTGTGGTATTTTAAAGATGTTGCTGAAAAATGAAAGGAAATTAAAAATCACAGGTTTATTTTTTCACTTAAAAAGGAGAAGTCTTCTGGTTTACTTGCTAGAATAGCAGAGGACGCTGTCAGACTCCTGAGTTCTTTGTGACCAGCTCAGGAGACGGTGGCTAAAATCAGCACTAAGTCTGCCATGAGGTAATGGTCATTGTTAAACCTCAGTGGGCTGAATTGACAGCTGCCACCTAGAAGAAATCTCTGTTGTGCTTTTAAACCTCTGATGTTTTACATGAATATGTACATTCAGGTCTTCTACATATCACAGACAATTCCCCGAGTGATACATCAAGTGTGATGACCCATAAAGATCTTCCCTTTGTGCTGGGCAAATCATTTGGTGCTAAACAAGTAAGGGAAGAACAGTTCAAAAGTAATAGCAACAGCGTGGCTTCATTTTAGCTGACAGGAAAAATGTGTTGTATGCATCATGTGACGTTATTGCTGGGGCCTGCCGCAGAAGAGGAACTAACACAGCTAACACTACTAACGCAGTTTAGTACGTTCCTTACACAGTGCTGAATGTATATGACATGGAGAGTAAGAGCCTCTGCCGATGCAGGAGCTGACCTTATCAAAGGAGAAAATAGCTTAAAAAAATGTATGAATCTTCCTAATGGTTTTATGTAAGAGCATGGGGAAAACCTTGGTTGTTGCCTGGAATGTGATAATCCATTTCATTTCATCATTTTTGGCCTGGCTTCTTGTTGTTGTTTTACTTCTGTTGAATAGTGATGCAAGCCCTTCAATTTCAGTGGTGATCTCACTTTGCCAGAGGAGCTGTATGGAGGCAAGGCACACATTACAGTACCACTTGGAAAGGTGGGAGGTGAGGATGCATCTGTGTCCTGTATGAGGGAAACAAAGTGCATGGGAATGTGTGGAGTGATGGCATAAAAAAGACAATTTAAAAAGAGAGCTAGGAAGATTTGGCAGGCTGTCAATGTAAATCACACTTATGAAAATCCAGTTTTTGAATGAAGACACCTTTTTTGAATAGGAACAAAAGTAGAAACATTGTAAAATTTTAACTCTGTAACTTTGCCGTTTCTCTACATTTAGAAAACATCAAAATGGCCTGTTTTCTGTAAGCTCTGTTGATACTGTTTGTCACAGGGACTAATCATTGCAGAAGATAAATAGGTTGCATTAATATACAAATTCATATACACACCATGTGGAATGTCATTACATATTTAATTTGTAACTTTAAAATGTCTCTTATGAGAGGTTATATTGCTAGTGAAGATGACCACCATCAAGCAAAATCTTCCAGTTGCATGTGTTACAAATTGCAGTTGACCCCACTCCCCGCCTCCTTTACATATTGGTACACCAGCTACACTCCTTCTGAGACCTGGGGAATCCTGTGTTTAGTATTTAATAGCCATGAAGCTCATTAGCCACAGACAACAGCTTTGTAACATGGAAATGAATGAAAAATTCAAGTAAGTAGTGGTTTTGTGTTTTCAAACCTGTTTAATGTTATTATGAAAAAAATTAAAAATCAGTTGGCAGTTTTTATTTTCCAGTTATTGTTAAATTAACTTTTCAGTGTAACTCAAAAGATTTTTTTTCTTCCCATTCTTCATCATTCAGAATATTTTAATGGAGAGTTAAAATTGAGTAACAATTGCAAGATAA
The DNA here is from genome assembly GCA_013400535.1 of Scopus umbretta. Classification (NCBI taxonomy): domain Eukaryota; kingdom Metazoa; phylum Chordata; class Aves; order Pelecaniformes; family Scopidae; genus Scopus; species Scopus umbretta. Next base: position 28,452 of record VZTL01046307.1, on the reverse strand, counting down.
GACTTCTTAAAAAACAAACACAAAACAAAGCACAAAAACTTTCTCCGCATAATTCTGGTGTGCATTATTAGTTGTAATTCTGCCTATTTGGTTATGGTAATGCCTGTTCTGAGTTCAACCTGGTAACACCAAACTAAAAGGTTGGTTGACTGTAAGATTATACACATTGAAAAATTTATATAAATGTAATATAAAATGTATCTCACTGTCTTTATTTGTTTGAAAATGTTAATTCTTTGCCTTGATTTTTTTTCATTTGTGCTATGTGACTTTTTGTTATTTACTTCTAATGTGTGAACAAAAGTCTTTAAGAGTCAACTACAGGAAAAATGTGGGCATGCTTTTTTAGGTGGCATTCTTGTCTTTTTATTCCTCATTTGTGTCAGCGTTCCATACCGCTCGTGTCTAACTCTAGCAGAAAGCCTTAGAAAATGTAATAAAATTATCTGGTTGGGGAGAACATTCATTTTCTTCACTGTAGCTCTTCTGGAAACTCTTTTTTTTCCTTACTGCAGCCTTTACGAGCATCAGAAGGCAGTCTTTGTACAATGGGGGTACTTCTCCTCTCCCTGGCGGGGCTCCAGACGGGAGCCATTCGTTCGGATTCTTCCATGCCTGGTTGAAAGTCAGCTGAGGAAGTTTCAGTCTTCCTGCTAGGCAACACGGAAAGGTCATCGTGCTGTTTTGGGGGGAGGAATTGAACCCGAGGGTCCACAGTGCCATGCATAAACGTTGCCCATAAAGGCAGCCCTTTGTTTTACAGAACACACATGGTTTGTCTTTCTTTTATCCCTACTTTCTTTTTTTCTCCGTTTTCTGCTGCTTGTTAATGTGCACGCAGAACCTGAAAGTTAGTTTTGTGTTATTTAAGGAACTGTATTTGCCTCAGGGCTGTATTGTTACACTTGGGAAAACAAAGTCAGCAACACGGTTGACTTTTAGATAGGCTGTAAGAATGAACAGGGGATAAAAGAAAAAAAGAAAAACAAACAAAAAAGAAAAATGGTGTATCTGTTCTGCAAAAATGACATGTACCTGTGAGTAATATTTGATTGATAGAATACACATTTGTTAGAGGTTATTGGTTACTAAATTGTGAATCATTTCACATGTATGTCCTACTTGAATAAGTGTTTCATCCTAGTTATTTTGAATGTTTGATATTCTCAATTACTGTAGTTGTCATACTCCCCCCGCCCAGTTGAACACCATGTGGTTTGCTTAAGAAGAATAGAAAATAATTGCTAACACATCAAGAGTACATAGTTTTAAGGAAGAGTGACCTCTGCTGTAATTCTTAATGATTTCCAGATTCAGGAGTATATGATGTTTTTCTGAATGCCATGATTCCCTGAATCCTAGCAAAACAACTTTCTGAATGTCTCTGTGAGAATGCAGATTAATCCTTTATCCTTGATTACTGGATTATCATGAATGGGAAGGTTCGTATATGTGGTGATGCTTAACTTTTAGCGTAAAAACTGGAAAGTAATTCTGTCTGGACCTTTGCTGATGTTCCATTGGTATCTTAAAATTACTCTTACTACGCTTACTAAATTACCAGCCTCAATAGATTTAGTACAGATATGAAATTTAATCTGTTTTAGGAGATGGAGGTTGGCTATTGGAGTATGTACAGGTGGTAGCATAGATTCCCTGCAAGTACAAATCCCTGATTACTTTGCACTGGTGGTTGCTGCGATGTGAGAAGGGTCCGGCTTCCCTGGTTGCGTCCATCGGCTGCTTTGCAGCAGGGCTCGGTCTGCTTTTCCCGTCCCTGGAAAGCCCGTCCTGAGCTCTGCCTCTTTCTGCGGCTCCCAGGCGTACCACTTACAGTCAGCATAACTGAAGCTAATTTCACATCAGCTGCCTGTGTAGCTATTCATTTTTGCTAAACAGCTGCTTATGGCTTTATCTTATTCTATATCTATTAATTATACTGCTTCCTGTACTGTCTCGTGTGGAATGGTGTACTTAGACATGCTAAAACTGTTTGGATGAAATGGTAGGTGTATGTGGTTCAGCCTTTCACCTGCAGATTACTGGGGTTCATCCAGGTGGGACCTGACTGTCCCAGCCCACCCCCACAGGGCTCCCCCGCCTGCCCCCGGCCCAGGACCCCACGTAAGCCCCCGCCCCAGCGATGCCGCAGCAGGGCCGGCCTCCAGCTCCCCACCGCCCTGCCCTGCCCGGCCATGGGCCCCGCTGGGCCCACGCATGAGCCCACGTCGCGGCCCACCCTCAGCCTGTCCCCATGCCCGGGGCTGGGGCTGCCCCGGTGCCCCCGGCTGCCCTGCCCCTGGCTGGGGCAGTGGGATGGGCCCTGACCTGACGGGACCCTCCATGGGGAGCAGCAGATGCTGCCAGCACCTAGGTTGCTGCTGGCTCCAGTCATGCCCTGACATGAAAAAGTTGAAGGAAAAAAACCCAAACCAACCAAAAAAACCAAAACACCAAGACCTTCTCCTGCAAATTTCTTTTCTTTGGCAGACAGTTCGGCTGCAGCACTGTTGGACAGCCAAAGACAAACACAGAAATGCTGCAGTAGTTACCTAGATTCCATCTTTGTTTTGCTCAAGATAGATGTGATTGCTCAAATGGTCCTTGTTCTTTCTCATTCACCTTCCTGGCACCAAGATGAAGTCATTTATTTCTCCTTCTTGGATGCTTCAACCAGAACAGGTTTCCATTTGTTTTAATTTCTTCGGCCAGACATGATCTGCCTTCCAGCTTCCAGCTGCAGTGAGACAAGGTCACTTGAACCTTTCACTTTGTCTTGCATGGTTTGTTCACCCCATCAGTCCTGGACTCCAAGTAGGGCCATTACCTTTTACTCTCTTTGTAAAATGAAAGAAAGGAAAGGATGGAAGTGCAAAGAAAGAGTACTGATTGACTGGCAAAAAATTGAAAGGGGGAAGAGTTAGTGAGGTGGAGGGGAGCAGGAGACCAAGAATAGGACGCTTAGAAGGAGGAGATGAAGGGGGAAGGAAGGACAGCCACAAAAAGCCAGATAGTTGCAGAAGAGGAATGAGAAGAGCTGTAATAATAGGTGGAGAAAGGGATTTGGAGAATACATCCTGGAAGCCGAGCCCAAGAATACTTGGTCTGCACACAATTTTTCTGTCCAAAAATGCTTTGAAACTGCAGACAGTGTGTGTCGTCCTCCTTTCGTGGCTGTTCTGGGTAGAAGATGAAGGCCTTTTTATTGTCATAATTTGCTTAATCAGACAAGTGGTAGAAAGAGTGGGCCCTAGGCTCTTATCAGAATACTTTAATACTTTTTTTCTCAGTTGTAAGTTAAAAGCCCTTGCTGAAAAGACTATATGGTTACAAATCAAGCACTCTGACTTGGAAAAGGAATTGATAGCCTTGAAGTTGCAAGTCCAAGATTAGAATTTCAGCAAATCTTTGTGGTTAGATCTAGCTAAAAGAGTACATGAGTGGGCCTTTAAAACCGACTAACTAGGTGTTAATAGCACTCATTAAAATTTAACTGCGGGATTTAAAGGGCTTGGCTATACATGCAGTTCCAGGATTCCTTGGGTGGAGGGGCTGCCTCCAGAAGAATGTCTTATTTTCAATGATCTTAATCCACTGTAATCTAGTTTGTCTGTCCATTCAGTTTAAACTGGAATAGCATAAGGTGATGGTGTTCATAAATATAGGTGAGATTAGTTTAAAAATATATTTTTAAATTCGTCGTCTTTTTTGACAGCTTCAGGAACGGTACTCCCTCTTTTCAATTTATCCTGTAGCTGTGAGAATTTAGACGTATCACAAAAAAAAAAAAGAAAGAAAAGTAGCATTTTTGAAATTGCAAATTTGAAAGAGTTACAGCAAAGTTCCTAGTAATATCAGAGTAACCAACACTTGTGCTAGGAACTGGTTCAGAAGAATTGCACCTGGCTCCTAGGCAGCATGGACCTTGTAGGTACTTTCTGAATGAATGAGGATGGGTGTATGGCTGAGCTACAGCTTAATGTCTCAGTTCCTTCCCAAACCACTTGATTTAGATTTTTATTTTCTGTATATGGGTCTTGCACCACAGTTACTAGAATGGTAAAATCCTATGCTAAAATTAGTATTGGAGGGAGAGGTTCTTCATGAAAATATTCTGGAGAAGGGTCTTTGCTATTTCATTCTGGAATTATATTTCTCTCCTATGATCCCATTGCATAACAACCTTGACTTTTATTTTTAGAAAATAAATATTTATATTAAGTCTATATTAAATACATATAAATAAACTTACATATATATATAATTTTATAAGTATATATATGCTGTTGGGCAGACACTGTGTTACTTCATCTTTGCCTTCTGCATTCACCGCTGATGTCCTGGGTGGTGCAAGGAGATCTACAAATGGAGCTCTAAGGTTATTTTCATTTACTTCCTTTGACCTTTTCTCTGTGAGGGCTTTAGTTTAAAACAGTTCATGCAGAAGTGTTGCGTAAAGATAAAAAAAGAAAAAAAGAAAATATTTGCAATAGCTGTCTGTTCCTGTGGTTTTTTTAGTACTTAGCACAATGGAAGACAATCAGTGACTACCCCACTATAAACAAAGAAATACGATAAAATATGTTATTATCCTTTTCCTGTCTTTGGTCTCCTAACTTTCCCTTCCTCACTTAGTTGTGTGAAGACAGAACAGTGAAATACAGTTCATGCTGTAGTGCAAACACAGGGCCCGGTCAAGTCATGGGCCAGATGCTGCCAAGTTCACCATCAGAGTACAGTAACAAACTGCATATCCGATGCCTACAGGCATGAACAGAGGGCACGCTGTCTGTAAGGAGGTGTGTTAATAGTTCTGGTGTCTTTTGTTGTTATTCCATTTCATATAAAAACACTTAGTTTTAACTACCTATTTATTTATCTGTGTTCAGTGCAAGCTAGAGATTTTCTGGTGCATTCACAAAATACTGTTAAGAACATTTAACGTGGCCACCAGCTAGTACTCCGTTGTACTGGTAGTTTCCTAAATACGTACAGCTATGTATATATACGTATGGCTATGTTACAGCTTTTCGTTTATCATCACTTTATTTCTGATTTAAGTTTAAGTTTTTTCTTATTTTCAAGGGGATTTATTTCGAATGTGGGTATATTTTGTATATTTGTAATTTTTCTTTCTGAAGATGTCTAAGCTAGCCACTTTGAACAGGGCATGAGTTTCTGTTTGCTGTTGGTAACCATGACTCATCTGTGTTATTTTTAACATTGCAAACATGAATGTATTTTTTCCCAAATGGTTCTGATTTTTTTCCCCTGATGGTTAAGTTTTTCACTTTATTTACCGTAAATCTGGAAACCTAGGTTATTTATCTATAACCCAGCAAGCTGCCTAGAATTGAGTATTTTAACAGTCACTATTGTTGTGTTGTAACTGGAGCTGTTAATGTAGGGTGACATTCTTGCCCTTTATTAGTCAGTAGGCTTTGTGCAGCTGTTTGGGTGGCATTTGGGGAGACAAGATCTGTCACACCTACAGTGCCTATGAGTCCCTGGAAGCAAGGAAAGTCTCTGCTGAAGGCTGCGTGGTTTTAAAAAAAACCCAACATATCCTTGAAACTTGTGGACACAATTATGCTTGTAAACACATCCAGAGACCTACTGATTTGCTTCAGGTCTTCACTGGACTGACTGAACCAAAGAATTGAAGATGGACTTTGGTTCTTTTTTTTTTAACCACCCTAGGAACATTGTCAGAGCCAATCTTCAGAACATTGTTCCTTCATAAATAATCATGTTTTCACAGAAGCCAGAAGTTCTGCTGTGACTACCGTTCTAAATAATGCTTTGCAAAATCCAGGTTTTCTGAATAAGCTGCTTCTCCCTCAGTGGCAGTGTCATGTATCCCTTGGGGATTTTGGAGGCAATCCTCAGCACTGTGTAATTGGTCCAAGAAAATAATGATCTACCTGTGAGACTGGTCTCTGATCCTGCCTTTAAGCTTTGTAATGTTAATAATGTCAATAAAAGTGATCACCATCTGAAAAAATAAAAAAAAAAAATTTGATCTCCTATGACCAGGTGACCCACCTAGTGGACAAGGGAAAGGCTGTGGATGTTATCTATCTCGACTTTAGTAAAGCCTTTGACAGCGTCTCCCACAGCGTTCTTCTAGAGAAGCTGGTGGCTCATAGCTTAGGCAGGTGCACCCTTTGCTGGGTTAAAAACTGGCTGGATGGCCGTGCCCAGAGAGTGGTGGTGAATGGAGTTCAATCCAGTTGGTGGCCGGTGACAAGCGGTGTTCCCCCGGGCTCAGTACTGGGGCCAGCCTTGTTTAATGTCTTTATCAATGATCTGGATGAGGGGATTGAGTGCATCCTCAGTAAGTTTGCAGATGACACCAAGCTGGGCAGGAGTGTCCATCTGCTTGTGAGTAGGAAGGCTCTGCAGTGGGATCTGGACAGGCTGGATCGATGGCCCAAGGTTAATTGTATGAGGTTCAACAAGGCCAAGTGCCAGGTCCTGCACTTTGGTGACAACAACCCCATGCAGCGCTACAGGCTTGGGGAAGAGTGGCTGGAAAGCTGCCTGGCAGATGAGGACCTGGGGGTGCTGGTTGACAGCCATCTGAATATGAGCCAGCAGCGTGCCCAGGTGGCCAAGAAGGCCAACAGCATCCTGGCCTTGTATCAGGAATAGTGTGGCCAGGAGGAGTAGGGAAGTGGTCGTGCCCCTGTACTCGGCACTGGTGAGGCCGCATCTCGAATACTGTGTTCAGTTTTGTGCCCCTCACTACAAGAAGGACGTTAAGGTGCTGGAGTGTGTCCAGAGAAGGGCAACGAAGCTGGTGAAGGGCCTGGAGAACAAGCCTTCTGAGGAGCGTCTGAGGGAGCTGGGGTTGTTTAGTTTGGAGAGGCTGAGGGGAGACTTTATCGCTCTCTACAACTTCCTGAAAGGAGGGTGTGGTGAGGAGGGTGTTGGTCTCTTCTCCCAAGTAACTAGAGATAGGACGAGAGGTAACGGCCTCAAGTTGTGCCAGGGGAGGTTTAGATTGGATATTAGGAAAAATTTCTTTCCTGAAAGAGTGGTGAGGCATTGGAACTGGCTTCCCAGGGAGGTGGTGGAGTCCCCATCCCTGGAGGTGTTTAAAAAACGTCTAGATGTGGCACTCCAGGACATGGTTTAGTAGTCATGGTGGTGTTAGGTTGATGATTGGACTAGATGATCTCGAGGTCTTTTCCAACTTTAATGATTCTATGATTCTAAATACTGTATTTTTGCTTTTTTGTGATGGTTTACAACCTCAATAAGCTATTGGCCTATAAAATGTTTGCTTCTGCAAGATAATGGTGACAAGGCCTGCTTTTTTTTTCTTTACTTTTCGATTGTTAATATTCAGTCATCTTTACTTCTCTAGTCATAAAAATGTAGTGTTTCAAAAATCTCTTCTAGCACAAGTGTTCTGGACTCTTGCTTGAATGGTTTTTGTCCTGTTCACTGCTTTGTAAGTCATGGACCACTGCTGCAGCACCTGTCCCTATTACTCCTTGTTTCAGGTTTATGGTCTGTATAACTGCGGGTCTAGTATTCTTTCATAAGACTTACAGAAATTGATTTTCCTTGTGGTAATCCAGGTGTAAGAAATACATTGTCCCATTCTGGTATGGGGATGGTTCCGGAAGATCTCTGTGTTGGGCCTTTGCTGGATCATGTCTATATGTGGTTCATGAGCATCTTTGCCAAAGATAAGTTTCATTCATACCTTCTTCATTTTTATTAGCAGAAAATCTTGCTGATTTCCTAGGGGATCATTTAATCAGGTCTGTTATTTCTCTGTAGCTGTACCTTATGTTAAAGAATACAAATTTCATGAGGTTTGTTTAATTTGTTGCAGCAATCGTAGAACAACTCTGATGTGTAGAACAAGCCGCTTTTTAACAAAATCCCACTCAATTGAAAATAAATTTCTCTCCACCCCAAGTAGTAGTTGCACTGCTACCACAGTACTGTAAAATCAAGTAGTTCGTATCTCATCAGCGTCTTGTGACTGGGCAGACTGTATCTTATTTTGTTACAATAATTTCAGACAGTAATTCATTTGATCCTTTTATCTCAGGCAGTAGCTATTTGAGGCTTACAAGCCAAGCTTTGGGCTCTTGGCTTTAGGGAAAAAGGGGGAAAAAGAAAAAAGAAAAAAAAAAAAAAAAAGCGCGTTCCTCTCTTTAAAGGACCTGGAGACTTGTAGGGACTCTCTGGTGGCACCTGAGCTTGGTAGTTTGGGTAGTACAACAGTTCAGCTTGGTGGAGCTGGTGCTCAGTGTTTGACCTGTGTGACCGGGTGCCGTAACCTGACTTCCTCTGCACCCTTCCTTACCCTTCCTCTGGCCAGATTGGCCCTGGCCATGTCTGTGAGCTGCAAAATAGCCATTTTGGCCTAACAGACAGTTTGTTTGTGGTGTTTCTTACGTGTGTCACTGCATATATAAGATAAGACCCTATTTGTCCCTAAATACCGTGGTGACATACGAGAGAGCAGAGCTAAACCAGGCCTGCTCAACCCAGTCCTCATGCTGTTAACCTTCACTGAAGTTTGCTCTTGGTTTCAGGAGGGTGGGTGTGACTGTACTGTGGTGGGTGACTTTGTCCATCAGGCTGTCTTGGGGCTGTGTTTCCTTCCTGTTTGAGTAACAGCGTCAGTGAGAAGGCAAATGTCTTCCTTTTGCATGATTCCTGCTGTGGGTTCTTCTGGCAGTCCCTTTCCCCCTCCATGGTCATTCCTGTCACCTGGTTTCCCTTCATCAGTTCTGTCACACAACCCCAGGCGCCAGGGACGCTCCTTGGCCTGACGCTTGGCTGGTGTGTGTCAGTGTGCAAGTTCTTCAGGTTGTGGGCTACCAAGGCTCATGAGATTTCATATCATTCTTAGTTAGCGTAGGATTTCTGCTTTTAGTATGTTAAATCTCTGTGTATGAAAGTGCTGTCAATTCTATATTGCAATAACAATAAAGAGCTATTAGAACAAAATCCATTTATAGTCTGATAATATTTGCAAAGGCTAAAAATACATCCGAACTTGGACGGAGAGGCAAATTTTGGTCTGGCAACCCCGGTGGTGGTAATCAATCCCTCTGCCTGGGACAGGCAGGTGGCATGTCACTCAGCTTGCCCCCCTTACTGTCATCCTGTCTCTGCTGTGCTTGTGCTCTGTGTCTCAGAATATGTTAGACTTCTTAAGGTTGTATTTCATCTCCTCTTTTAGCACAAATCTCCTATTGAGTATAGATCTTTAAAGAGAGGGAGCCAGGCAAATATGGAACAAAGTCATCACAGCAGCTAAATTAGTGGTGATTTTTGTAATCAAATTAGAGATCAGTCTATATTCTGATCTAGTATTCTTCCCAGGACTCAGAGTTTTCTGGAATATTTGTGGTCTAGTTATGTTTTTAATGATTTCTCTCCACCTACAAAGTAATTTTTGTCTGTAAGCTTGAAGTACATTATTATATATTTCAGAGTTCCAAGAGAAAACCGTGATTCTCGGTGTTTTACCATATTGTTTTCCATCTTCCTCCCATGAGATTAAATGAAATATAATATAAATTTGAATTACGGGATTGAAGAAAATCACTTACCACTGAAGTCAGCATATGGGTATTTTTAGTCCTGTGAGAACAGAAATTGGCTGTCAAGATTTTAGTGAATAATTTATGTTTTGCTGAGTTGAGAATATAGAGTATGGCTTTTAAAACACAAGAATAAGACTGTAGCTGAAAATTTGGCTACAGAAATCTTTTGAAGCCTTTGGGGATGAAAGGCTCAAAAGGCTTAATTATTTCAGAGTAAGGGGGGGTGGAGCTCATACATGAATACAGTTAACTTCCAGAAGAGAGGTGGTGTACAAGTCTACTCATTTGGTGTTAATAAGTGGTATGAAATCTGAGTACCTTTATCCTTCTGGCTAGGTAGCTAAAGCCAAAAGAAGGATCTTTCAGGGTTCTTTGGTACAATGATTTTGGAATGCAGCTTGAGTTAGCCAGTGTATCAGTATAGTTTATGCTGGAATTTGTCAAACTATGACGTAAAGGTATGATGAGATCCACAAGTCTTTTGTATATTTCCAGTTCTGCAGAACTGAAGGATGCTGGAAATCCCTTCGAACTCTGGCTTCATGGATGCCCAGCCTGTGGGCATAAGTGTTTCAGATAATTAAAGCTTCTTTGCAGTTGAAAAACTGTAGTGTCTGTACACATTGTGTCTGGAAAGCAAATTTGTTTGATTTTGACTTTTCCTTTTACTGAAAATGTTTAAATGACATAGCAATTTAAGACTAGCAGTAACAAAGGACACGAAATGGAATAAAAATGTTATTCGTACAAATTGCAAAACAAAAAATGTGAAAACTTAAGTGATTTAAGTGTGTTTTTCCAGGCTAACTTCCAGTTCAATAGTTAGAGTATCCTTTGGCTTTACGGTTGGGTTCATGAGAACAAATGGAGATATTCAAATATGAATTAGCTGTGTAGTTGTCTTTTCTGGTTAGTAGAGAAAAACATAGTCCTGAGAGAGCTCGTTTTTCTCCATTGCTTATAAAAAAATCTTCTTGTGACTCCTTCAGTTGGATGCATCTGCACTGTAGACATCCACAGTTAGGCAAGATGGATCGTGCTCCTGTCATTTTTATTTTTGAAGTTGTGCACAGCAGAGGTATTAAAGAATAGAAGAATAGTCTTAGGAGGGAAAAACCTTGGGTGGTGTGGTTTTTGGTTTTTTTTTGTTTTTTGTTTTTTTTACTGTGCCTACTGGAGTTGGGGATCAATTATGACCAATGATAATGTAATGTAACATGTAATGACCAATGTAATTTTGAAGAAGGTTTTAGATACTTTATTCATTTATTGCCATAAGGTACAGTACCTCAAACAAGATTCAGAATTCCTGTATTAAATTTTAGAGTGCAGAATATCAGCCCAGGACATGCTTTTTGCAGACTCATACTGTCATACATGAGGACAGGGATTAAGTTGGCAGGAAGATCATGGCTACGTTTAACGTGGTATCTCTTAAGTATAAAAATGTTAATTTTGCATATATTTTTTCATTTATGCTCTTGGTTTGAAACTCTCTGGATCTTTCAGAAAAACAGTAAAGTCCTGCAGTTGTTACTCATACAGAAACATTTAGAATTGTAGAACATTTTAAATGTACTTACTGCGTTTTTTTAATGACAGTTCTTCTGTTAATTAGGTTACCTCAGGTTACAGAGCTCCCCGCATTTCTCTTTCAGTTACATCAGAAATATGGCTACTATTTAATAACTTTCTCTTTGCAAAGACTTACTTAAATAGAGAAGAAAATTGTGAACTCTGTGAAGTTTTTAGTTGAAGTTAGTGACAAAACAAGATGAGTTTTGTCACTAAATAGCGGGGGCTGAGATTTAAGCATATGCTGTTTGTTGGGTTTTTTTTTTACAACAAACTTTGTAACAACAACTACATTTTTGCTCTGTTGCTGGGAGATGCCGCTGTACTTGTGAAAAAGATCTTGTTCATGACTCAGCTCAAAAAGTGTTTATGCTGTAAAAAGTATAGGTAAATAAAATAGTTGAGAGGAGGAATTACTGAAAATAATGTAGGCAGAAAAGCCTGAGAAAATAGAGCATGAGCAAAGTAGGTGTAGATGCTCAGTCCAAATCTTTAGAGCTCCAACACAACAGAGTTCATGTGGTAGCTGGGTTCTTTCGCTGGGGAGCTCCAACAGTTTTGTTTAAGTATTCAAAAATCTTTTGTGAAAAAATATACTTCCTTAGACTCACATAAACCCTTGTTGAATTGTTTGCATTTACTCTGAGTAGTAGCACTTGGATGTAGGTGTTAGAAAGTTCATATGGCTTCATTTATAAGACACCAGAGAGCCCACAGGTGAGGCGAGGCCATGGGAGGGAGAGGGAGAAAGGAAGCATCTTGCTCCTTGCTCACTGCCTGGCCTGTAGGAGAAGCATCAAGTGAACCTTGCACTTCCTCAGACCAAAGTCAATCAACTTACAGGAAATCAGCTGTTCTTGGTTTCACTGATCATGGAAGTACATATTTATTAGCCTTGTGCAGTTTTTAAAAGTGGGGTTAGAGTGCCTGAGCAGGGAAGCTGCTGTGCTTTTCTGTCTCACTTAGAAGCCCTTGTCTCTCATTTCAAAAATCCAAATGTTTTCCAGATAGTGATTACAGCAGGGTTAGTTGTGAGTAGTGCTGCTGAACAAGAGTTCTTTATGGAGGGAAGTTGAGAAGTGCCAGTACAAAAGTGTCAGTCAGTGTGAGAGGAGGACATTGACCGGTATCCAGCTGTAGTCTGAACCGTAATGCAAGTGTTGCTTGTTTTAAGGAAGGGCCACCTCGGCTTCATTGCAGGCAGCAGAAATCATTCCAGTCGAGGAGCTTAGGTGAAGCAGAGCATTGCTGCTAGCAGATGTTTCACCTGTAACTGTTCTGCTCTGGAACATGCCAGGGTTCAGCTTTCTACTCATGATATACCTAGTTTGGTTATCATTTTTAGAGCTTGCAATCCTTTCATCTTTAAATGCAAGACAGTAAGAACAATTGCACAATGTGCTCCTACTCATTAGCTTTTCGTTTAAAGAACTAAATACTGTAAATATTATCTTTAAATACTACACATGGAAAATCCAGCATTTAGCTGTACTTTTACATGGGACTGTTTTGCTTGATGCCAGGGAATGTTTTGGCATGTTCAGAGCTTTGTATTTGTTTCCCTTTTTTAAATCCTTCCTTACCTTGTTTGACCTCCGTGACTACTCTGAAGCAACTAACTGCACTCCCCTTCCTCCCCTGCTTTTTCTCTATGTTAGTTGTTCCAGTGGTTATTCCTTGAAGGAAGTCCTCCTTGTCATTCTTTTTCATACTCCTTTGAGATTGCGATGGCTCCTTGTTGGCCTTATCATCCATTTGGTATCTCTGGGCAGTCCAATCCGTCCCTGTGATTTTATCTGTTGCTGTAGCGAAGTTGATTCAGCTATGTTTTGCCCCATCTCATGTCTATCTCCTGTTTGCCTTGCCACCCCTTGGGTGAAATACGGCCAAAATTAAATTCCGATGTACAAAATTTGTCAAGTTCAATCACTGTTTAGCCTCTTTTTTTGTCACTGTTGAGAGCACTTACCAGTCGCTAAGGCTGAAACATGTGACTCCTCTCTTGGGCTCTTACTCTGTAGTTTCAGACTACAGAGTGCTTCTGAACCCTTGCCTTTCTTTCTGTGCATGCAGCATAAGCTGTCCTCCAGAGAGGTCCAAGTCTTGTACCGACTGTCACAGGATCCATCTTTATGCTACTCCAGATGCCAAGCTTAACCAGTCATTTTAATATATGTTTTCACTAAAATCGTCATCGTCCTATATTGCTGTCCTGGAATCCTCTTCTTACACTATAAAAGGTACAAGCTTTTTGTCTTTATCTTCACTACCACTCACAGCCCTCTCTGCCCTCTCATTTCTCATTCCTTAAATTTTCTGGTTCTTCGGACAGTGCCTTTTTCAAAACTCCCTTTGCCTGTTGTTCTTGTATTGCTCTTTATCAGCTGTTCTTTGTGCATGGCAATGACTTCTCAGGAGTCACCTTCTCCTTGAAGCCTCAAAAATGGAGGCACTTCTCTTATCTATGGTGCAGCACGGAGCTGCTATGAACATGAAGTCGTCAGAGGTCCATGGAACTTTGAGTATGGCTAAAATATGTGTTGGGTTGAGTTTAGAGGTCCCAGCCTCCTGGGGATCAGGAGAGCAAAGGTATCCCAGCTCCTGCTGCGCTGCCTTGGTGCCTGCACCACAGGGTGAAATCCCTGACCGGCTGGCTCTGGCAGCGCAGTTCGATCAGATGAGCAGCGGCATTTGTGTGGTTCGTAAGTTTAATGAAGAGACGGGTACCTGCCTTTACTCACATCATCCCCAAGCCCCATTGATCCCTTGTTCAATAAGCTTTAGTATTATCGCAGGACTTGATAAATCGTTTTTGCATCATTATCATGGACTGTTCAAATGATACTGAATTGCTGCTGTGAATACAGGAAGGAAACAGATCATGGAATAAAATATGTCATTTTAATTGGTTGCTTACATGTGGAAATTCACTTTAAGAAAGAATGATAATTATTGCAGGATAATTTTTATGTGACTAAATTAGCACTGTTACTCCTTTCACTGTATCCTGAGTTCACAGATTTTACGTTTAACTTAATATCGCCAGTGTAGCCACATAGAGAAATTATGTGGTTTACCTCCTTTATTAGCACAGGTAGAGTGTTTGTTTCATAAAGAACAGGAATTTTGTGATTGTACCAAAGCTCATCCAAAGCTTCACAGCTTTCTCTGAAAGTTAAAGGCAGAGGTACAGTTTGATATAGACTGTGAATATGTATGTTAAGTCTGCCTTAAATGGGGAGGTGCAGAAACTGGATAAATGCTCAGCAAGTTTGCATGCTTTAGACTCTCCGAAATCTAGAATAAGAATTTAAGATGGGAAAGATAATTTGATGACTGGGGCCACCTGCCTGCCCCCTCCCCGTAACATGCTGTTAAACACACATGCAGTTTCCAGTTGCTTTCCACTGCTTTTCCAGATGTTTGTACAGCTGTGTATTCTGTATAGCAGCACTATATTTGAAAAGCAGTCACATCTCATTCTTGAAGTAAATAATTTTCCTATTTTCCTACTCAACATCGTTTTGCACATCTCAGCATGACAGTTCAATCAGCTGGTTTCTCTTTACATGAATGCAAAAATTGCTTTGTTAATAAGTCTTTGTGAAGCGGGTTAAGACTGTAGATATTCCTGGTGAAACACAAAATGTATTTGAAACACTTCAACTCTGACTCTGGGTTTGTGTGGTAACCAAGGGAAGTGGGCAATGGAATTTCCAAATTATTGTAGGCTTGTTTTAAAAATAAAGCGTGTTCTTTAGGCCAAGTCTTCAAATTAAAGTGGCTGGCATAGTTTAAATACTGTACTATTAAATTGGCTGGAATACTTTTTATTTTAATATTTTAATAACTATTTTTTTTATGTGAGCTGGCATTAAATCTCTGAAAGTCCGATATTGGTTTCAAAGTGTGTGTTCTTTGTCTTTCTGCAACACAGAAAACATGCTAGTAGCTATTTTTACATTTCTTTGTTGTGGAGGAGAATCTTTCATTGTGAAACTGGAGAACAGTGAGTGAGTGTGCTGATGGAGATGAATGAGGGGGGATATATATGTCTCTGGTGTAAACATCAGCTGGTGAGATTTTTTTTTTTTTTTTTTAATGCCCAGTGATTCTGATTCTTGTTCTGGTTATTTTGACACTGCACATAAGCTTGATTAATCTTCTTTAATGTAAGTGTATTAGAATGTGTGAAGATGAGAGGGACAGCAAGACCTACTGATTTAGCCAAATGCGGCATCACAGACCTCTGCCCCTATCCCCTAATTTTCAAACTGTCTTCATACTGCTTGTGAGTATATTCCTGTACTTTGTACACTGCTTTAAAGTTTTATAGTCTTAGCTTGTATTGAGGAAATGGCGATGTAAACGGTGCTGTTTAGAGGCTATGTGTGTCCCAGGGAACCCTTGCTGCTCTCCCTCCAGATCTTCATGCTCTGTGGCGGTTTGGAGTTAGTACAGTCACTGCAAGCACAGGACTTCAAAGGCTGGCTGAGCAGTTTGCAAAGGGAAGGCTCCCCTGGGTCTTCTTTTCTTCTCTCTGGACCTTTCCATGGATTTCTTGGAATGTATCCCTCTGCTTTTTCTCCAAGGGAGAATGTAAAAAGTGAAGCAGGACTCTATCAAAGGACAGAAATATACAGAGTCCGCGTAAATCTCCACTGAGTTCTGGGGGCTTGGGGAAAATGATTGCAGTTTTCTTAGTGTAATGCTGCTTATTGCTGTGACCTGAGTTTGCACCAGATTGATGAAGTAGGCTTTAGTCTCATAAGCGTTTTGCTGTTTGGTTAGGTACGTCCTTCCTGTATGGACTTCCATTAAAATTCGCTTCAGCATTTTAAAACATATAAGCTGGCACCTGGCATTGTAGAAACCCATTTTTAATTTGTATCGAAACTTGCTGATCTCTCACTTAAAAAAAAAAAAAAAACCCAAACAAAAAAACCCAAAGTTTTAATTCTAGTTGAGGTGGTGATGTAAAAAGGTGATACAGCCACGAGTCAGGAGGCGCTGTGATATACCTCACAGCAGAGTGATACCTACCGAGATAGTTTTTTGGACTACA
The DNA here is from genome assembly GCA_013400535.1 of Scopus umbretta. Taxonomy (NCBI): domain Eukaryota; kingdom Metazoa; phylum Chordata; class Aves; order Pelecaniformes; family Scopidae; genus Scopus; species Scopus umbretta. Next base: position 12,231 of record VZTL01046307.1, on the reverse strand, counting down.
TGCAGGTTTTATATGTCTTGATAGCTGGATGTGATATTTTCACATGGTTCTTCTCTTTCATATAAAAGGTGGAAATCAAATAATACGGATAAGTGAAACAAATTGGAAAAAAAGTATTTTTCAGTGCTGCTCACTGCCGTCTGTGGAGTTCTGCTTTGTTGGGCTCTTTGTAATAGTGTTAAGCATCTGTCCTGTTGTAGGGCTTGAGGGAGAGGGCTGCACAAAAGGAACTGCAGGAGAAGGTCACTGAGCTTTAGGAATTTTGTTCACAGGATAGCGTGCTAGCACTGTACTTGCCCAGGATTGATTTTTCTGGTCAGAAAAGAACCAGACATGGAGATCTATAGTGCTGCATGGGACATATTTTCTGCATGTCTTTAGTTAATCTGAATTGATTAATTACTTTTTTTTTTTTTTTTGAAAGCCTAAAGAAGAAAGTTAAATGCTATATCACCTTTTTTTCCCTTAACTGGAACAGGCCTATAAATAAATGCTGTTGCTTAATTATATTTCTCATCCATCTGTATCTGTGGTTGATTCCTTGTTTTATATGTCAGCTGTAAACTTTCAGGGGCTGCTACCCTGTTTGATTTGTGTTTCTAAACCTTTTGGAGCACTCATTGCCTGGACTGGAAGACACTAGAAAAATGCTTTTTGGGCTTATTTCATGTGACATTTCTGATTAGGTATGAGTTAGCTGTTTACTACAGTAACAGTACAAAGTGCTGGCTGACTGAGATCCTATGAATACAAAGTGATTCCTTCGGGTTCCTGTTGATTCTGATATATGTGCGCACACAAATAACAATATTTCTTCCATACCCGCATGGGTATCATTAATTTACTTATCTGCAGATCATATCAGAAGTATAGTTCTTGTTCCGGTAGTTGAAGATATGCATAGCATTTTCTCTGTAGGATGGTAAACCCGGGCAAACCTGCAGAGATTTTATGCATCTGAATTATCCCCACGCGTTTCAGGCTTAGGCCAGCTGAGTTCTTCATCCTGCTTCAAGCATAGATGGAAAGTAGCGGCAGAAAAAATGTCAAAAGTGAGAATTTGATGAGTGCAGTTTCTTTTTGAGCCAGATGGGTGTGCAATTAGCAAATTTTTGAATATTTTCAGGGCACAAAGCATTTCTTTACTGCCTGTTGTGGTTTCACATTCACCTGCATTTGTAGGGTTGAGGTGCAGTGCATTACAGAAATACCACAAGCCTAAACGGTGAGCCAGTCACTCATATGGTTTAGATTTTTTTTGTGTGGTTTTGTCTACATGTGGTCTTCATTTTGATTTTTGAGGTGGTCATAGCTCTGCTGAAGTCAATGGGAGTTTTAGGGTTGCTCCTTCATCTGCTATTAGGATTAAACTCTGACCTCCAGAACTGTCAAACAGCCTTATTTTGTTTCTACCAAACTGTGGTGGTAACAGAGAACAATATTCTGTGTTATGCCTTCTGTCCTTCTGTTTCAGCAAGTATCTCTTGAGATCAGTCTATATCGGTCTGAAGTATGAATGTTGATGCTAGTCAAATGCATCCAACATTGATGCTGTCATGCATGATCCTGGGAAGCGGCTAGCTGGGAAGCTGGGGAGAGTTTAGCCACAGCAGCCTAGGTCTTCATAAGACCAGAGTGCGAATGCATGCTGCCAGGTACAGCTGTTTTACTGCAGTTACCCAAAGTAGCCTGTTAAAGAGTGTCCAGACTTCCTCAGCAGGAGACTGAGGTCTTCCTTGGGGCCGGGAGGCAGGCGTACCCAAGCCATGCAAGCAGCTTGAGCTTCCCAGACTCCAGAGAATTCTTCTCCTCCTGGTTGATTCATGGAGTTCTGCTAGATCTTTATCTTGCATAGACTCAGGAAAACCGGTCTTATTTGTTTGCATATAGAACTGGCTCTTTTGTTTAAGAAACAATACACGAACAACTGGTGTGTGTACAGCTGGAGGGGATGGTGCAGCTAATGTTACAATTTTATTGTTGACTCTATATTTGAGTCCTGATAAGCCCATCTAATCAATTAACAGATTGTTTTGGGGATATGAGTCGAAATGTTGCATTTCATTTACAGCAGGGTAGCAATATATCTTCCAGGCAGAGTGCTGTATATTTTGCGAAGCTTTTACAAGAGCTGATGACAGAGCAAATAGAACAGTTTATGTGTTACCAAAGACTTTTTTATTCTGCAAGCCTTTTTTATTTCATTGCAAGTATACTGCAAACATAACAAAGCAATTAATTTCAGATTTTGTGGTCTGTTCTATCCATTTTAATAAATAGACATATTAACCAAACAGATTATCCTGGTATTTAGTTATGAAGAATTGCAGAATTTCAAAGATAAGTGTTGTTCCAGATAAAACATTTAAATTTCTGTAGTATTTTAAGCCTTCTCCTCACAAATTAATCTTGCAGTATTGTTTCATTGCTTCATTTGCAAGGCTGGGAAGCTGCTGAAGTGGGTTACTGGAGTTGGGTGAACAAACATGGCATTAAGTAAAACGCCGATGAAAAGGTGCTATCTTTGGATTCTGTTTGCAGCTGTTACAGTCAAGACAACTTCATTGGGAAGCCCACTTAAGGGATGACTGAATGTAATGCAAAATAAAATGCTGAAGTTACCCAGTTTATTTTCAGTCTTTGTCATTTTTAGTATGTTTTTTCCTGCAACTTTTATAAAACTGAGCACTTCCCAGTCTATCGTCAAATTTAGTTCACATTCTGCCTATGAATCACATTGCTCATTTCTTCAAACAACATTTTTTCAGAAAACATTTGCATTTTTACAGGTAAATGCATACCCATAGAAATGATTTGGTGAGTAAAATTTGCAATATTTTGTGAAAGACAGAGAAATAAAAATATTCTGTTTGAAAAATATGTCAGAGATCCTAAACATTGATTGTTTTTATGTCACAAAGGCTGAACCCTAATAACATAGAAGCCAATTGGGGCTTTGCTTAGAAAAGGTTAGCTGTTGGCTTCTGTGAAGTCTGGGTTTGGTCTTATTTGACTGTAACTCTAGGAACAATGCATAATTTCTAGTTCATCCTCAGCTCTTGATGGATGTAGTCCACACTTTAATACAGCATGAAGGGGCATCGGATTTGAGAATACATGGGCAAAACTTTTATCCTGATTTGTCCTTGTAATCAGACCAATGGTATATGTGACCTTTCACCCCAGTGTGTAAGAAATTTGTTTTTCAGAGGAGAGGAAACTGGAGAGACACTTAATTCTTCACAGAATAATTGGAACAACCAGAAAAAAATGAGAAGACTGAAACTGAGGTTCATATGTCATTGCTATTTAAATTAACAATGCAAAGCTCAGGAGAGGAGTGAGTTTGAATTACTTCCATAACTATGTGCATGTATGATCTGACATGACATACAAAATGAAGCTTTGTAGGAATTGATGGCTTGCCTAATAGGAGTATGCAGAAGAGGAGCCACGCTTTTGGAAGAACCTTGCCATATCAATGCAGACCACGTCAGAGGAGGCAGTAGTTGAGTGGGAAACGTTTTCTGGAAAAATACAGGTCAGATGACGCCAATTGCCAAACACTTCTGTTTGGGAGGGTAGCAGTTGATGGTGGGACATATTTGGGAGGCGCAGAGTTTCATCTCACCAGTGTTCTCTGACAGCAGCTGATAGTGGATGCCTTGGTAGAAACAGGAGAAGGATTTTGTGGTACTTTTCCCATCCTTGGGTGGTTTGTGGCTAAAAATACTGTGAACAATGATGGGGACACCAGCACGTGATACAAGGTTTTTTTATAGGGTTTAAACATAAATAATAAATATTTTGGGTGCGAGCACTTTCTCTTAGATTTTTCTGGTTGCTGATGGATATTTTTCTTGCATAACCTAACTGCACTGCATCAGTTCCAGATTTTAGACATTTGGGAGTAACATAGTGAGAAAGAAGCACTTTGTGCCTTATCTTTCTCTCTGAAAAGCTGCATCTGTATATATGCAATGGTAGCATCACTCATGCTCCTTTGTGTATGTGTGGAACATGTCAGTGGTAGGTGAAACTCCACATCCATGAGTTGGAATTGAAGCTTATCATGAAGGAGGAATGATGGCAATAAGCAGTAAGTGGGAAAGAGAAATGAAGGAATTCTAAAGTCATTCAGGTAAAAGAGGGTTTTAGGTTTTCATCGTTTTTAAGAAGTGAGCCTCAATTAGGCAATGCATTGCAAGAGTTTGTGCCTTACTTAACAAATGGCAAACAGCATTCATTTTTTCTTGCATTTCTGAAACAGTAAGATATATCCTTTGTGTAAGAATGCTTGTCTGTCCTGCTGCCTCTTGATTTTTTGACAGTTCTTCCAACAAGGTGAAACCCCATCAGTATGTCTGTCCTGAATTCTCTTATCCAAATTTCACTATCTAAACTCTTAAACTATATATATATACACACACATATATATATAATTTTTCCTTCTCACGGGTGGACCATGTCTCTCCCTTGCTGCTTGCCCTTACTATCTTTCTTCCTCTGTGTTGTCAAAACTACTGTACTTTACCAGTCTGTTTCCAGTTATCCTCTTATTTTGTATTTGGCTGACAAGGCCTTCATTCAGTCCTCCTGAAAAAAGTAGTAATGTGATGCTGTCTGCAAGGCAAGCTCCTGAAACCTGCTAACGCTATTCCCCAAGCTGTCCTGATATGTGAACACTACCAGGGACTTACACAAGAAATATTATGAGTTCTGGTTTCATAAATTCAAGGGGAAGCTCATCAAATTAAAAAAATGACACAGGTTGTAAAATATAAAACGTAAAATTGCTTTAAGCTTGAGGAATGTCTCCTGCTCTTCAAGAACAGCTGATGTAAGAATAGCACCATTATGTATTAAAATGCCTGAAGTATTCTTTTGAAATATAAAACATAAAGCACTATCTGTAGGAAAATATGCTCTGTTAGAGGAAGCACATACCTCAGAAAAAGCTGGGTTGTCAGGTGAGCTTACTCTGAGAAAACTGTCGTATTTATCAAGTATTTTGGGGGTGAAGACAAGAAGAACTTGTAGAGATCCTTTATCAGAGAAAGTAATTTTTCATGACAAACACTAAATGTATATTGCCGTTCTAGTTCTGGGTGACTGAATTAAGTATTTCATAGAGGTGTCTTTTTTGTTTGTTTGTTTTTGAAACTGTTGACAATAACCTGGGAGTTCCCTGTTTTCCTGTCATTCTTCTCATGCAGTAGATGTTGACCTTACAAAAGTAGGTCCTGGAACTGTAACGTTTGCAGACTCAGTTTCTCTTGAGTATGGTCATTGGGTTGGAGATGCAGAAATCTGCATACGACGCTCCTAAGGTTATTTTTTGAGAATTTATTTAGCATTTCTTCAAGACCTCATTTAGTTTTTTGACTTCAATATAAATAGGTATTGTACATGACACCAATATGTGCAGAAAAATTAGTGCATTTATACATGAGTAATGCTTATCAGGGCTTTTGTAAATATCTTGGCGAATGCAGAAAAACCTGTTGCCTATCTGGCCATTCATGCAGACAAATATTGGCAGAGAAGGAAATGTAACTTAGCAATGCAAAAAGCTGCCTAAGAAAAGGAGATTTTTTTTTTTTTTTTGCAAGTCTTTCACTAGGTAGAGGAACTCCAAAGTTTTATATTTTCACCATTAGAATGAAGAAAAGTACAGAAATTTGCAGCTTATTTAGAAAATGGGGGTTTTGTACCCCTGCATTTCCTCACACCAGTGCAGAGACAAGCACACTGCTGCTCATTCAAGCTGGTCGCATCTGGTGCAGTATCTCAGAGATGGTTTTAGGTTGCCTTCAGGCAGAGAGGACTGCTCGGCAGCTTCTCCCTAGGACAGCATTCAACGGGTGCCAATGCCATGAGTTGTCTTTGGTGTAAGACTGGTAGGAAACCCATCCTCTTGAGAAACCAGTCTCGTTTCCATGCAAGCAATAGGGATTCATGGCAGTGGTCATCAGTGTTAGAAGGATCTGGCTCCTGAATTTGCAGTTGGGAATGAGGAAATACAAGAGTATGCAATGAGGTACCTTAGTTGAGGGAACTGCTTTTAAAGTCCAAATTTTCTAATCTGGAGGCTCTTTAGATGCTGCTGTGTTGCAGAGTAGATTTGTAAAGTAGGTGTCAGTCTATTAAGACTGGAGATGTTTTGCTGAGGTACTTTCCAGGCATATAAAGCAGAAGAGACTTTCAGTTTGCATGTCTGATATATCAGAATAATGTCTGCAATATGTGTGTCTGCAATAACAGGTAAAAGCAGACAAGCTCACGTTGATTAATTAACCATTGAGGGTTTATTGTGATGATCTACAGATCAGATGATCTAGGAAGACCTGTTTTCTTTCTGTAGCTTCTGCCTCACCTATATTCTTAAATTACCTTGGCTTAAACAGCACTGCTGCTGCCTCATTTCGAGGTGATGCTCTGTCCTTGCTGCTCACTGCTAGTAGAGGGAAAAAAAAATAGACTTCCTGGTTTAAAAAGCTCCACATTTATACTCAAATGTGTATTAACGCACTTAAAAGTTCAAAACAAACATAGATGCTTAATTTACTTCTTATTGTGAGTTCAATCCAGAGCGCTCGCAGTTTTGCTTGCTGTGACAGCAGATGGGCTGTTTGCTCCTTTTTTTTTTTTTTTTT
>VZTL01046305.1:0-14999 GCA_013400535.1 Scopus umbretta | reverse complement strand
CTAGTGCCATGTAGGCCATCCCACGGTCAAAAAACCCAATATATATGCCTAATAATGCCCCATTTTGGGTATTTTTCAGGCTCAGGGATTGCCAGCATCCCCCGGCTTCGCCTGGTGGGTGGTTTGAGCAAGTGCTCCGGGAGAGTCGAGGTGTTTTATAACAACGAGTGGGGGACGGTCTGTGATGACAGCTGGGACCTGAGCGACGCGGCAGTGGTCTGCCGGCAGCTGGACTGTGGGGTGGCCCTCTCCGCTCCCGGCTCGGCTCAGTTTGGCTGGGGAGCCGGCCGCATCTGGCTGGACGACGTGAGCTGCACAGGACAGGAAACTGACTTCTCTGAGTGCCGAGCCAAGAAATGGGGCACCCACAACTGCCATCACGGGGAGGACGCCGGCGTGGTGTGTGCAGGTGAGAGCCAGGATGGGGCTGGCTGGAGGCAGAGCTCCTACCAGTACCAGTACCCAGGGGCTGGCAGCTGCCTCCCTTCAGAGGAGACACTGTGTGCAGGGCTGGTGTAGGAGCTTCTTGCAGCTCTCACCCATGCTTATCTCCTGGAGCTGGATGTCCTGGATCNTGACAAGAAAAGGGGCAATGTTTTTAAACTGAAAGAGTGTAAGACTGGACATGAAGAAGAAATGTTTTACGATGTGAGTGGTGAGCACTGGAACAGGTTGCCCAGAGAAGCTGTGGAAGCCCCATTATTGGAAGTGTTCAAAGCCAGTTTGAATGGGGCTTTGAGAACCTGACCTAGTGGAAGATGTCCCTGCCCATGGCTGAAGGCTTGGACTAGATGATCTTGAAAAGTTCCTTCCAACGCAAACCACTCTATGAGCCTACATTGGAAGTGTTCGACGTCTGGTTGGATGGTGCTTTGAGCAACCTGATCTACTGGAAGACGTTCTTGACCATGGAAAGGGGGTTGGACTAGACGGTCTCTAAAGGTCCCTTCTAACCCAAACCCTGCAGCCAGGAATCACACCCAGGGTTTCATCCCCCCCATTAAAATGGCAGCACCCAGCCACATCAAGCCCTTTTGTACTCAGTGCTACCAATGCCCAAAGACTGGCCCTGCCCTGCTCCTCCCTGGAGGCACACAGGATGCTGCAGGTGCAGGGTGGTCCAGGGATGCGGGGGTGCCCTGCAACCGCATGTCCACCTATTTCCCTCTCCACAAAAACAGGCAACTCCAGCTCAGCCAACCTGCGGCTGGTAGACGGGCCACACCGCTGCGCCGGGAGGGTGGAGGTGCTCAACGCCGGGCAGTGGGGGACAGTCTGTGATGATGGCTGGGACATGGATGATGCGGCGGTGGTGTGCAGGCAGCTTGGCTGTGGCAGAGCTCAGGCAGCCCCTGGCCGGGCTCGCTTCCAGCAGGGGACAGGGCGCATCTGGCTGGATGACGTGGCCTGCTCTGGGAGTGAGGACACCCTTGCCGAATGCCGAGCCCATCCCTGGGGGAAGAATAACTGCAACCATGGAGAAGATGCCAGCGTGGTGTGCTCAGGTACATCCTGGTCCTGCAACATGGGGTGCCCTGGGGGGCCAGGAGGGTCCATCTTGCATCTTGCTGCCTCCAGGGTGATGCTGCAGTGGGATGGTCAAGCCCTTCCCAAGGTGGGCAGTCCTTTCACCCCAGCCCCAGGCATTGCCACCGGCACCATGTGTGTCCCCAGGCCACCATGACGTTTCTGTGGTGCTTCCAGATGCTGGCACAACCAACACATCGACTGTCCGACTTGTGGACGGCCCACATCGCTGCTCTGGGAGGGTGGAGGTCTTTCACAACCAGGAATGGGGGACGGTCTGCGACGATGGCTGGGACCTGAATGACGCAGCAGTGGTGTGCAGGCAGCTGGGCTGTGGGGTGGCCATCATGGCCACGGTAGGGGCTTCCTTCGGGAGGGGGCTGGATCCCATCTGGCTGGACAGGGTCGCCTGCAACGGGGAGGAGTATGCCCTCGTGGAGTGTCGGGCCAGACCCTGGGGAATCAACAGCTGCACCCATGAAGAGGATGCTGGTGTGGTCTGCTCAGGTGATGCTCATTCTTACAGGGTCCTAAAAGCACAGCTTGGAGCTGTCCCTCCCTACCCCCCCCCCCCCCCCAAAAAAAAAAAAGCCTTTTCCTCTCCAACCTGACCCCAGGAGCATTGGCTGCAGGAAGGATATTCCAAAGGCATGGGGGCTCGTCTCCTTGGCAGATGGTGTTGGCCCACATCCCAGTAGCCCATGGGGCTGCCCCAGTCCAACCTCCCATTGGCACAGCTGAGCAGGGAAGGGGGAAAAAGGACATTGACACCCAGTTTGGGATGCGGGCTGCACCGAGACTCTGCTGGGTCCCAGTGAGGCTCTGAGAAAGGGGATTTATTTCTTCCCCTTCTCCATCAGGGACTGAGTCTGGAGGTCAAATGTAGGTGCCTGGTTGTGCTTATGAAACCCCAAGGGCCACGCCTGCCTGCAGAGACACGCAGGCAGGGCTCAGGCCAGGATCTGTCGTCCCGTCCCACCGTGGTTGGGCATCTGCCCTAGGTTTGCACCCCAGCTGCTGCCACCAGAAAGCCCCCCTTGGACATGCAGTCCTCTTTGTCCTCAATGTGGCATCACCTGCTTCTCTGCCCGCAGACCTGGCCAAGACAGAGGTCCGCCTGGCAGAAGGACCAAATCAGTGCAGCGGGAGGGTGGAGGTGTTTCACAACGGGCAGTGGGGGACGGTCTGTGACGACAGCTGGGACCTGAACGACGCAGCGGTGGTGTGCAGGCAGCTGGGCTGTGGCAGGGCCACGGCAGCGCCCGGCCGGGCTCACTTCGGGCAGGGGTCGGGCCACATCTGGCTAGACGAAGTGCGTTGCACCGGGAGTGAAGACAACCTCGCCCAGTGCCAAGCCCATCCTTTGGGACAAAGTAACTGCCACCACGGAGAAGATGCCGGTGTGGTGTGCTCAGGTACCTCCCGTCCTGCAATGCAGGGCATCTGGGAATGGGGTGGGGGGGGGGGGGGAGAGGAGGGTCTATCCCACATCTGGCTGCCTCTCAGGTGATGCTAGCCCTGGAAAGGCATGGGTGTGAGGCTGGCAAAGGGTCATAGATCCTTTTTGGCCAGATTTGTCCCCAACCCAGCAACAAGTTCCCGCCCCATTCACAACCAACACCTCATCGAAACCTTCACATCCCCCTCCCCCTTGGCACTAAGCGAGCCAAGCCTTGTCTCGAGGGGACCACCCAACCCCAAATCCCCAGACTGGTCTTCATTGCCTGGTCCATGCACCTCCATGAAGACACCACCATTTTAGGATACGAAGGTGCAACTAAGTCCATCCCTACAGCCATGCTCTTCTGGAAGGGTTGGGAGGGTTGCATGCCTTGCTGGGGGGAACGACCATAATGACTCTGTATCTGCACTCTCACTTTTGGTTTAGGGATTTTTTTTTAAATTTTTTTTTTTTTGGGAGGTGACAGGTGCCCTGTTCTCCTTTCCTAACCAGCTTTCTCCTGACAGATGCCAGCATCACAGAGGAGGCACAGATCCGCTTGGTCAATGGCCCAAACCGCTGTGCTGGGAGAGTGGAAGTGCTTCACGAACAGCGGTGGGGCACCGTCTGCGATGACAACTGGGATCTGAAGGACGCCAAGGTGGTCTGCCGGCAGCTGGGCTGCGGGACAGCTGTGTCAGCCCCGGGCCAAGCTTACTTTGGGCAAGGGTTGGACCCCATCTGGCTGGATGATGTGGAGTGCACCGGCATGGAGGCCACCTTCTTCCAGTGCAGCTTTAGTAGCTGGGGACTCCTTAACTGCAACCACCATGAAGATGCAGGAGTCGTGTGCTCAGGTGGTCCCTAGGGCAGGGAAATGCTCAGATGCCCCAAAAAAGGGTTTTATCTGGGATTGGGAGGCTTGCAGCACTGGTGGGACATCAGTGATGGGAATGACCTTGCAAGGGAGCTGGGGGCGGGAATGGTGCAGCAGGTACAGGTGGCGCATGGCATGTACATCCATCCTTGCACACATGTGAGCCTTGCACACCCCTCTCTGCCTGCCTGCTGGGTCAGAAGGGCCGTCTCACCCCTTTTACTCCCTCTTGCAGGCACAAACCCCTTGCAGGTGCGGGTGCAGGATGGTCCCAGTCCCTGCGCAGGGCGGGTGGAGGTGCTCTACAACGCTACCTGGTACGGGGTGTGCAGCAGCGGCTGGAGCCTGCTGGAAGCCGAGGTGGTCTGCAAGCAGCTGGGCTGTGGGCCAGCCCAGTCAGCGCCCATCGGAGGCCAGCTCAGCCAGAAGGAGAGCCGTGCCTTGCTGGAGGGGCTGAGCTGCCGGGGCACTGAGACATTGCTCCTGGAGTGCCAGCAGAGAGAGGTGGGGCCGGGGCTGTGCAAGCATGGCTCGGCAGCCAGCGTGGTGTGCACAAAGCCGAAGGGTGAGCACCAGGATCCTCCTTGATGTCTGTTCTGGGTGTGGGGGAAAGGTCCCAAAGCAAGAAGAAAGGGGAAAGGTTGCACATATTCATCCCAGCAAGCTCCTGAGGGCCCTTCCTGGGGGATGCACCTCATTTTCCATCACCCTTGGGAGCATGGCATACGCTTTCCTGACCCCAAAACACACTCTTCCCTCCCATTTGTTCTTGGAGCCCAAATTTCTTTATCCCCCTTGTCCCAAAGCCCTCTGGGCTCCCTCCAGGACCAGCCCCCATTTCTCAGATAGGTTGTGGTAGAGCTGGGACAACTTTGAAGCACAGAGGACGGTCAGAAATAAGCCTAAGTGAGATGGAGCACCCCAAATCCAAAGCAGGACAATGCACCGGAGAGGCGATGCAGGTTTTAAGAGCAGCAGGAACGTGGCAGGTCACTCTGACCACCCATTCCATCGTCCACCCAGGGAAATGGGTCTTAATGCAAGGCTTAATTAAGGGAAGCCCATCTCCACCACCAGCTGAGCTGCTGGGGGGAGTCAGGCCATGTTCGTTGTTAGGTTTTCTTGCACGCTGTTACTGGTCTTGGTTGGAGATGGGATCCCGAGTCCGCTCTCCCCCCACTCCAGGTGCTTCACGATCCTGCTCAGTGCTGATAGCACTGCTGGCCCTGGTGATGCTGCTGAGCGGGGTGCTGCTGTGGCTCAACCTGAGGAGGAGGTGCATGGCAGCAGCCCAGACTGGAGGTGACAATCCCATCCCTGTGTGTCCCCCCTCCAACTCACAGCCCCCACTCCAGCCACCCCAAAAACCCAGGGGGACGTGGAGATGGGGGTCAGCTCAGCAGCTGCCAGAGCCCAGTGACAGCCCAGTGTCCCCTCCATCTCGCAGCCCGCCGGTACCCCAGGCACCAGAGCACTTCAGCGATGTCCTTCCAGCCCATGGGGGCCATCTACCTCCCCACCAAGGCAGAAGCCCCCGAGGACACCGAGACGACGCAGCTCACGAAGGAAGACGCCCCGTGATGCCAGCGCCTCCCAAGCTCATGCCCCAGGGGGTCACACTGGGCTCTCCCCACTTTTCCCTAATCTGCTTTCCTGAAGACTGCAAAGCAGGACCTGACGGGCAGGACATTTTGAAACCAGCCAGCAGTGATTTATATCGGGAGCCCCACAATAACTGGCCAAGCGGGGGGCATCTCCCAGTCTGGTGACGTTTATTTGCCTCGGCACCCTCCGGGCAGCCCCCGCGGCTCAGGAGGAGCCCGATGAACCTGGCAGCTGGCACAAAGCTGAGCAAAAGGCACAGAGGAGCAGAAGGAAGGGTGGGAATGAATTAAAAGGGTTCCCCAACCCGCCAGGCATGATGGGTGTGAGTGCTGGGAGGGACATGAGCTGCTTTTGTGCTCCTCTGCCACAGCTTCTCCCAGACCTTGGAGGCAAGGCCCTGCATTTCTTGACCAACCCAGGTGATCAGAGCTGCAAAGCACTTTACCCCACAACCCCAAATACTAAGCTGTCCTCTCTGGATGTGTTTTGGGGCAGCCACAGAACCCCATTTTCCTTGCCTCATGCCCCCAACCTATGCCCATCCCTTCGGGACCCAAGTGTAGGGAACCTCCCTGCTGAGGTTCCTGAGGGCACAAGACATGTTATTGCCTGGTAGCTCACAGTTCTCCACTGGCACCCCATGCCTAAAAGCATCCCAGTACAGAGGGACCCCACTCTTAGCCTCACCCCAGGGTCCATCAGGCTCACAAACTGAGGGCTGTGCCGCCAGAGCTCCTGGGATGATCGGAGGGAGGTCAGAAGACCCAAGGAGGAGAGGTCCCAGCAGCAGGAGATGGCATCTGCCAAAGCAACTGATGCCTTCCTTGCCAGAAGGAAATGCAGGTACATTGTGCCCAGTCCTCTCTCCACCTTCTCCAGGGATGAAAAATATCCCAAAACTGGGAAAGGCATAGAACCAAAGGTTTCTCCATGTTTCTCCTTTTTCTTGTGATGCTTCAGAAGGGCTGGAGAGCAAGGTCCCAAAACTAGGAGCAGAATCAGTCAGGGCTGCTTGGGGTCCCTCACATTCAGAAAGAAACTGAAAGCCCTCCATGTGAGCCCCCATGCTCCCCACCCCAGGTAAAGCTGTCCCCTAGATCCCACATGAGAAACTCCAGGAGCTCACCAAGTGCTGGAGGAAACCTCTCAAGATGGACTGGAAAAGCTGGGCAGCACCAGCATGACATCACCCCCCAGGCCATGGCCGAGAAGGGTGCAGGGGGTTTGCAGGACATCCAGGCATCACAAAACCTTAAATAGGTTCCTCCAGCAATGAGGCCATCCCTTTCCATGCCAACTACCAAGCTGGTGCTGGCCATGAGGTCATCGCTTGATGACCTTATCCATTGCTTGGTGACCACCATTGCTTAGTGATCATGCAGTGTGTGATCCCAGCATATGAGAAGAGTCTTAATTCCGAGACAGGCATCCCTGGAAGCAGCCACCCTGGGGTCTGAACCACCAGAGATGCTCCTCTCCCTCCATCTGAAATGCAAGTGATCAGGAAAGTAAACCTCCCTTTGGCCTCCAGGACGCCAAATGCTGGAGATCCCACATGGCGGGCTGGGGTTTGTCCAACAATACGAACAGAATCTAGCTACCACCTATCTAGTGCCACCTGAAACACCCTCAATCACCCCAGACACTCATAGGGGAGCTGGCATAAGGGACATAGGGTCTACAAGAGATGCAAGCACTCCTGGAAGAGGAACTGAAGGCCAACTGGGTACCCCGGATCACCTCTGATGCCCTCAGTTGTTGAATGCAACCCCAGATCTCCATCAGCCCTTTGGAGCGCTTCATTGGGCTGCTCCTACACAGGCAACATGCACCATTGGAGGTGCCCTCAGGTGCGTGAGACACAAGCCGATGCAAAAGCGTGACATGGAAGAGACCTGGAGTCATGCGACACCACATAGGCAGCCACCTCCTACCACCAAATCCCACATCCCCAAGTTTTTCCTCTTTTAAAGAATCCCGCCGCCTCTGCTCAAGACCATGAGTTAAAGGAGATGGCAAGTTTGGGTGGGATATGGCCCACAGGGAGCTGCCTCTGCTCTGGGGTTGAGGTGAAGGGGCCCCCACTACTGCAACACGCATCATGTAGGTGCTTCATGGCCAATATGACACCTCCAGTGTCTCACCACACCTTAAAGGTAAAGGACCACCAACACCACAGGCAGTCTGCTTCCAGGGCTGCAGGTGCAACCTCCCTTCCCTGGAGACACGTGGACACAGCACATCTCGGGTTGGGAACCTGTTGAGATGTGTCCACCACCAGCTGGGCTACAGAGGACAGACATTCAGAGACAGGCTCAACCCTGAAGCCAAATCACAACCCACAGCCAGAACAGCATTTGAAGAGGCCAAAGCTGCACCAGTGCTATATCAAGGGCTGAAATGGGAGGAAGTTCAGAAGCTGTGGGGCAGAGAAGACCAACATGACCAGGAGGTCCACAACCATCCTTGCAGAGGGATCCACCAGCCCAAATCCCAAATACATCTGGCTGGCCCATCTTGCACCCAGCTTCTGCAGGGTACAGGTTTGGCAGTGCTGGGTGAGATTTGCCTCGCACCCAGGATTTGGTGAGTCTCTCCTGACCACATCTGCCAGCAACACATGCCAGGTGACCTCCCACTCACTTCTGAAGGACACTGGGAGTAGATACTGTGTGGGAAGGAGGCAAGACCACCCAGGTCTGCACCAGCACCAAAAGCCCATGTCAAGGCCCAGTCGGACACGGCGGCAAGCTGGAGGAGGCGATGAGACAGAGTCATCATTAAATAACCATCCTGTAATTAGTGTGCAGAGCGCCGAGGAGCGCACACATCCCACCCCCCAGCTCCCAGTGCTACAGGGACCATACGAAAAGGGGGTATGGGGTCGGACCCGGGATCTCCAGGAGTCCGAGAGACAGCACAAGGGCACCAGCGTGGGCAAGGACAGGGCTCCTGTCTTGCCCTCGCAAGCAAAGGTCCACGTGCCACCCTCTGCCCAGCAGCCGTCAGCCAAGGGGGTACAAATTCGGGCTCCAGTGGTAGCTCTGGGAAAGCAAGAGAGGAGGAGGAGGATGATGCAGAGGGATCTGTGTGTCTTGCTCGCCTGTACCCCATCCAGGTTCCTGCCTGGAAAGTCCCAGGAGCAGCTGGAGAAGGACTTACAGTGCTGGGTGTCACTTGCTGAGGCTCCCAAAGTGGACGGCAGCAGCATGTGCCCCCACTTTCTTCTGCTCCCTACCAGCCCCACCAGCACCCTGGGGCAGAAAAAAGGGGGGCGATTAACCAGGTCATTAGCAGCAGCATGAGATATGGACGGGACACCTGAACCCCAAAAGGCTTCAGGGGGAAAGGGAGGTGCCCGCTCCTCGCTCTTCCCCATAATCCTTTCCACTGCCTGTACCGTTGTCGTATCTCCCTCCCTAAAAACAGGCAGGTCTGTCCCCTCCTGCAGGCAAGAGCGTGCCCCGACTCCCTTGGAGCCCCAGCCCAGGCTGAGCCACGCTCACTGGGATGACTGCGGAGGGGACCTTGGGACAACTTAAGGGGAGTCTCAACCCTCCTCCCGGCACGAGGGCAAAGAGGGCTCCTGCCTGCCCACCGGCGATGGGCCACGAGCCACGGCATGCCACGAGCCACGGCATGCCTGCCTGGAGCTTGCAGCCGCCCTGGCCCACAGGCTCAGAGAGGGTCCGCGCTGGGATCACCCCCCACGGAGGGAGGAGGAGGAGAGCACGGCGGCAGGTCCAGGTTCACGAAGGGCTGGAGCTCAGAAGAAGTGCCGCAGCTTTGCAGGGGTCCGTGCTGGTCCTCGGGCGCACATATGGGGTCCCCCAGCCTGGGGCTCATCTCCTGTTGGTGGCAACGTGCTTACGGCCACCACAGCCTAGCAACACCGTGGCTGCGCTCACCGTGCCACGTCTCAGCCATCACGGTGCACGCGCTGGTGCTGCAGCAGGTTGGAGGGGTGAGCGAAACCCTTGTCGCAGACGCTGCACTTGTAGGGGGTCTCGCCTGTGTGCACCTTCTCATGCACGGCCAGGTAGGCCAGGTCCTTGAAGAACTTGTGGCAGAAGCTGCACTTGTAGGGCCGCTCCTGGCTGTGCACGCGGTGGTGCTGGAGGAGCAAGGAGGGCCGGGCGAAGGCCTTCCCGCACACCTCGCACTTGTAAGGGCGTTCCCCTGTGTGCGCCCGCTCATGGATCACCAGGTAGGACGACTGCTTGAAGGCCTTCCCGCAGGTTTTGCAGACAAAGGGGCGCTCACCAGTGTGCACCCGCTCGTGGGAGGAGAGGGCGTTGGATTGCTTGAAGCCCTTGCCACAGAGTGGACAGACGAAGGGGCGGTCGCCTGTGTGCACCCGCTCGTGCACCTTGAGGCTGTGCCCGTAGGTGAACTTCTTACCGCAGACCCCGCAGACGTGGGGTTTATCGTCGCAGTGCTGGCGCTGGTGGAGGAGGAGCGCGTTGGAGGTGGGGAAGTCCTTCCCGCAGTCGGCACACTTGAAGGGCTTCTCGGCGCAGTGGGTAAGCGCGTGGCGCTGCAGCTCGTAGGGGGTCTTGAAGCTCTTGGCGCAGCGGGGGCAGCGGAAGGGACGTTCGCCGCTGTGAATGCGCCGGTGCTCCTGGAGGTTTGAGGAGCGCTTGAAGCGTTTGCCACAGAGCTCGCAGCGGAAGGGTCGTTCCTCCGTGTGGACCAGCCGGTGACTTTTGAAGTCTGAGTGGCGCTTGAAGGAGGCCTGACAGAGGTCACAGCGAAAGGGACGCTCCTCGTTGTGTACCACCTCGTGGCTGAAGAGCTCCCAGGCCCGCTTGAATGCCTTCTCGCAGACACCACACTGGAAGGGCTTCTCATCCACGATTACCTCACGGATCTCCAGCTCGCTGACACCGCTCACTCCCCGCTTTGGGTGTGCCGGCAGCCCCGCCGCCTCCTCCAGCTCACCCACCGCGCTCCCCAGCACCAACTTGGCGGTGGAGTAGATGCCGCGCTCGTCAATCAGCTGTACAAAGTCCGGCTTGGGACGGGCATCGTCAGAAAAGGGCAGCTCAGGGGAGCAGGACTGAGACAGTCTCTCCTCCTCCTCTTCCTCACTGCTCCGCGGTGCCTCCTCCAGCCCGTTCTCCATCTCCCTCTGTCTGAAGTCACCTGTCCGGCTCCAGATCAACCGTAGCCTCTTCCCCCGGGAGGGTCCTGGCTCTTCAGCACTCTCCCCCCGTCCCGGGGATGTGGGGGCCTGGCTTGGCTCAGGCTTCAGGCACAACCGGTGCTTCCGCCGGCACGGCCGCAGCTCCCCCGGCGCCTGGTGGCACGGGGAAGCCCCCTCATCCCCCGCAGCCTTCTGGCAGGGCCTGCCTCCACCCTGAGGGGCGAGAGAGCCCTGCCCACGGCAGCACCGTCCTGAGCGGTGTGGAGAAGCTTGCCCCAGCCGCTCCGGGGAGCCTTCCCTCGGCTCTTCTTTTGGCTGCACCCCAGCTGCGTCCTCCTCCTGCTCTTCTTCACCTTCAGGCCCATCTCCTTCGGAAAGCGGGGAGAGCCTCTGGGAAAAGGGGGGCTTGCAGGCTGGAGGACCCAGCTGCCCTTCCATGGCAGCCCCTGCAAAAATGGGAAAGAAGACAGCGTGAGAGGGATGACGGGCCCAGGGCAGGACCGTGAGGGAGGGGTCATGAAGATGAAGACAGGGGTGGCTGCAGCGCAGAGGAAGGTCAGGGAGGGATACAGATATATACAGGGGGGTCGGAGAAGGGGCCAGGGCAGGGGAGGAGGCAGAGAGACAGACACTACAGAAAGCTTGTAAAACCTGGTGTCACCAATCCTTTTTCCCTTTGGGGGATCGAGGTGGCAGGCAGTCCTAGTGCCAGCAAAACGGCCCAGATCAGCACTTAAAAGACTTTTTACCCATTAGTTAGTAGCACCCAAACCCAGCTGCTGTTCACAGCAGGGAGCTATTTGCTTCCTCGCAGGACCTGCTCATAGTTACCCGGTCAGAGCAACAACAGGACTGGCCTAAACCATGTCTCCAGCCATCAAGGTCCACACCAGCTGGCTGGCACATTCCAGGCACGGGTCTGAAAAGCTCCTCAGAGGGTGCCTGGTCTCCCCGGGTGCCTACGTGACCCCTCGTCTGCAACAAGGAGCTGCCAGCCCTACCTTGGGCACAGTTGGTGGATGCAAGGAGGGATTCAGCCCCCACCTCCTGGGGATTCAACAGCACGACTCTGCTCTAGATCTTATGGGGGTGTTTTTTCAGATCACCTTTTCAGCTCCTCTCTTAGGCCGTGTTTTTCCAGTCTCCATCCAAGCCTGCTGATACCTCCGGAGCCTGTTCAGCGGTTGCTCAGCTCAACAAGATACACCAGGCTCTGATATCCACCTCGGAGATCCCTGGGCTGGATTTGCTGTCCCAGTTTGGAACACCATGTGTAGATCGGTTTAGCCAAAGGAGGGGAAAAAGGCTAAAGCACAATCCATCTCCCAAAACCCCGCATGAAATCACACCCTGCGAGGGCCTGATGCGCAGCCAAGAGCGACTAGCTAAAACAAGGAGCTCTTCACCATAAACAGCTAAATTCAGGTGGTTCGGTCTTGCTTTCCATGTCTAGAGACATCCCGATGAGACGTAACAGGTTGGAGAGGACGTCAGAAGCAGCAGATGCTTTAAGTCTCCACCCACCACGTTTGCACAGATGAGAGTGCTCCCGCCAACCTAGCAAGAAAACTGGCGCAAAGCCCTAAAACTGCCCTAAAGGCACCCAAGAAGGGAATCCTGTGGGCATGAGCTGGGAAACAGCTGCCAGAGAAGAAAAAGCAGAAGAGGAGAAAGGTATAGGCTGGGAAGGCAGCGTGCCAAAGCCTCCCAAGGACTGATAAGTGCTGGAGACCTGCCAGCACAGTTAGACCCCCAAGAACTGATAAACTCCAGGCACAAAGACACCTCCGATTCTGCCTGAGGCCACCGGCCCACGCTGGCATCTGCGATAGGGGGTGTAATTTGGTATAACTCAGTGAACAGATGGGATTTTGCGGGATTACAGCCAGCCAGTGACACAGTGGGGTCTTGCCAAGGGATTTTCCAACACCGCCCCCCCCCCAGCACCTCGATGTCGGTGGGAACCCACTGCAGCTGCGGATGGAGCTTCAACCAGGCAACCGCAAGGGAAGGCAAGGGGGTGAGCTAGGAGTGAACGAGCTGAATGCTATTAATAACCGCTTTGATCCCATTAAGCTTCACAAGTAAAAAGTGATCCAAGAAACGCTGCTCCTCGCTCGCGCCTCCCCGCCCTGGCTGGGTCTCGAGGCGTGGAGAAGGGAATGCAGAGCCAAACCAAGAGGGTTTCCAGGCATACTTTCGTCTCACTGGCAGGGAGCAAGTACCGCCAACCCAAAGGGCTGCAGGAGCACTGGGATGGGACACCCTGACAAAGTAAAGCCGAGGAATCCCACATTGAAAAGGGAGGAGATGAAGGGGATGGTTGAATATATTACAAAAAGGGTGAAGGGGACAGCAAGTTGAACAAATGAGAGACTAGAAATAGAAAAGGCCAGGTAAAAAAAATCCTAAACCAGCAGAAACCCTTATTTAGCCAAACTGAAACAAACACTCTTGTCCCTGGTGAAGCAGGCACTCACGAGATGTTCCTGTTGCTGTTTAAGCAGCCCAGCCCCGAGCCGTTACTGCACGGGTAATGCTGGAAGTGGAGAAGAGGACACAGGATTACCCTCTCCCAGGGCATGCTCGCCTTTCTGGGATGGATTTGACCATTTCTCACCCAGAGGCTGCAGAACCTTTCCCTTTGGGTTGAGACATTAGGGTGATGCTTGGCGGGGGGATCAGAAAGTGCCCCCCCCCCCAAAGAGGGAAGAACAAACCCGCTGTCTCAGGTCCCTCTGCTCTCAAACCCAGGTGTTAAAAGAGGGAATTGCCTGTGCAGGCAGAAGGACACAGCAGGACACAGAGGAGACCCGCGCGAGCAGGTGGTGAAGAGCCCCGTGCCCGGCCTTTTGCTGGAAACATGCCTCCCCTGCTCCGAAATAAATATTAGGGCTGCCTTTGCTGCCATCCAGACAGCCAGCACATCCCGGCTGACTCGCCACCATGAATTCAGGCAGGATGACAAATTTGGTGTTTTCTGGCACCGTGTGATGGCAGCGGTGAAGTCATCAAGGGGTTTTAGGGTTTCCCTACCTGCTGCAGCACTGGGTACAGCTACGTGGGAGCTCCTTGAGGCCCACCACGGAGGAGGACGCTAATCGGGAGGGGAGTGGAGCCAGACGCTGGACGTGCTGAGGGCCAGGAGGGATTCATCACTGCTGGTTGGTTTAAACCGAGGGGTTTCAGAGGGGTCTGGGCTTGGGGAAAGGATCAAAGCGATCAGGCAGTGCCTGTGGACCTCGCGAGCCAGAGGAACGGAAAGGGGCGAAGCAAGAGAAGCACAAGAGTGGCAAGGTGATGTACTTGGGGGAAAAAACAGCCAGCGTCTGCTGGAGCGGAGCTTCTACATGCCAAAGCAAAGAAGATTTGGGGGATTCAGCTCGAGACAGGCAACCATGACGGTCCCAAAAAAGCTTACATGCTCCTAAAACACAGCAGGAGAGGTGTTCCCTGGGCGGGCAGCGCCGTGGCCGAGCCGAACCCTGGTGAAAACAGCTTTGGCGAAGACGGGGCGACGGCGAGTTGCCATACCGGAGCGTCACAGGGCTGATGGACTGATCGGGGTGACCGGTCCTACCCGCGGTGCAAGAGCTGGGGTATCGAGCGTAGCTGTGAAGGAATTGCTGCCCGTAAGCTCTAAATAAAAGCGGGAAAATATGTTGGCAAGGGAAGAAAAATAATTTCAGTGGAGGGCCGGGGCTGGTGTGGGAGCGAAGAGGCAGTGAACAGCGACAGAGGAATTCGTGCCGGTGGAAAAGGCTCCAGCCGCAGCCGTGTAGGAGCTGCTGGGCCAAAAATATACCATTTTTTTTCACCCCCCAGTAGCGTCAGCAACACCCCCAGCCCACCCAGCATCCCCAGTGCCCGCGGGATGGCTGGAACCCACCGCCCAGCCCTTTTCCACTCCCCAGATACTCCCAGCATGGCCCAGTTTTCCCTCAAGTATAAGGATCCTCTCTGCCTATCCTGATATCATCCCCCCAAGAACACCATGAGACCCCCAACATGTCCCAGCCTCCCCTGGTATCACCCAGACACTCCCAACACATCCCCCTCCCAAAACCCATTACAACCAGAACCTCCAGCACACCCCAGTCCCTCCAGTATCAGACAGACCCTCTCCTCGCACTGCTTCCCCCGCCGCCTCACCACCAACCCCCCCAGTACCAACGTGGGCCCTCCCATGTCACTGCCCCCTCTGCAACATCAAAACCAGACACCCCAGTATGCCCCAGTCCCCCCAGTATCAACCAGATTCTCTCATCTCATCCCCAATCCCCACTGCAACCAGATCCCCCCCCAGTATGCCCGAGTCCGGCCCCCAGTATAACCAGATCCACTGCCCTCCCCCTTCACTGTTACAACCAAACCCTCCCAGCACACCCCAGTCCCTCCCAGTA
>VZTL01046304.1:16631-31806 GCA_013400535.1 Scopus umbretta | reverse complement strand
ACACCAGAGCAGGTGGATGCCCCCANAGCCCGTGGTGGACCCCACACCAGAGCAGGTGGATGCCCCCAAAGTAGGCTGTGACCCCATGGGAAGTCTATGCTGGAGCAGACTCCTGGCAGGACCTGCGGACCCATGGAGAGAGAGGAGCCCATGCTGGAGCAGGTTTGCTGGCAGGACTTGTGACCCCATGGGGCACCCGTGCTGAACAGTCTGCTCCTGAAGGACTGCACCTAGTGGAAGGGACGCACACTGGAGCAGTTTGTGAAGAACTGCAGCTCATGGGAAGGACCCATGTTGGAGAGAGTGTGAAAAGTCCTCCCCTTGAGGAGGAAAGAGTGGCAGAAACAACTGACCGCAAGCCCCATTACGCGTCCCCCTGAGCTGCTAAGGGGGAGGAGGTAGAGAAATTGGGAGTGAAATTGAGCCTGGGAAGAAGGGAGGGGTAGAGGGAAAGGGTTTTAAGATCTGGTTTTTATTTTCTCATTACCCTACTCTGACTTGATTGGTAATAAATTAAATTAATTTTCCCCAAGTCAAGTCTGCGTTGCCTGTGACAGTAATTGTTGAGTGATCTCTCCCTGTCCTTATCTCAACCCATGAGCTTTATATTTTATATATTTATATTTTCTCTCCCCTGTCCAGCTGAGGAGGGGAGCGGTAGAGCGACTGGTGGGCACCTGGCATCCAGCCAGGGTCAACCCAACACACTTTCACCAGAAGCACTGGGGACTCTCCTGTTCCTGCAGATACCTTGTATTTGCCCTTTGGGTGCTCTTGAGGGCCTACCGCCATGTAGAATCGCATCTCCCCAAGCAGAGGAAGGAAGGGAACCTGTCTCCTGATGTCCATGGAGTTTTCAAGCCAAGAGGATGTAGTGAAAAGGAGAACTAGTGTCACTGATACCTTACACAGAGTTTAACATTACAACTGTGTGTCTTAACATGTTCCAACAAGGTTTAATTTTGAAAGGGTGCCTCAAAGATGACTAATTCTATAAATCAGAAACATATTTTAGGTATGAGATAAGCTCCAAGCTGCTCCACACTATCCAGACTGAGAAATTCTCAGCAAACTCCAAAGCAGAATTTTAAGCATTTGGGAGACTTTCAGGTTAAGAACTGGGGTATCTGTGAAGTCAGGCCACTCTTTTTCAGTATTTTCAGGACTAGGCTAACTTTGGACTTGGGTGTCTGTCTTCTACCTCAGTTTCACTTTTCGGTCTGGCTCCTGTTGTTTAAAATTACAAAAGCCTTTGGAAAACTGACTGTTGAATAGGTCAAACCATAACTAAGTACAGTCTAATACTAACAGAGATTTCACCCTGACATATTTGGAATTTAACCTTTATGGCACTACCTAAAGACAGAAATGATTGGAGAAAGAGGTACATGTCACTTAGATCGAGAAAAAAATTTCTAATGCACTCAACCAGAGTTTTTTCCCACATTTTTGAGCTTTGCTCAGAGGTGGTGGCAGTGGGAAGGGGCTGGCTGTTTGTTGGGGAACTGGTGCTATTGGCTGGGGCTGGGGTTCCCAAAACCCTCATCCAGACCTTAGAGCTACCAAGGACACACAGCCCCAAGTTTAATTACTGAGGCCTCTGCTTTTGGTGGAATAACTCATCATTTTGCTCCAGCAACTCTGAAGTTGATTTAAAAAATTTCTAAGTATGAACAGAATAAACGATTTTACTTTCCTATGATTTCTTTGGAAAAAGATGTCATATAAAAATAAGAGAGGCCCAAAAAAGGGGATATCTTGAAGTTCCTTAAGGAATCCAGATTTAATCCTGGGGTTTATAGGATTTATGGAAGAATGGTAACCCCACAGGGAAGTGGATGGTCTGGGCTTCTCTCCATGCTTTGCTAACTCCTGCTCCTACCTAAGTAGAGCACCACACCACAGCTGTATTTTCATACAGTCCAGGCACTTAGTGCTCACATTAGGCTCTCACTAGCCAGCAAAACTCTTGCTTTGAAAAGCAAATGGTCAGTACCAGGTCCTCTGCTTCATCAAACATAAACAAATGTGGCATATTATTCTACAGAACAATACTTTTATTTTCACAGACTACTGAAAACAAAAAGATGTATTGATTGCTCCTAGAGGTGATGGTTTATTTTAGCTACCTACAGCACTTAATTTTTTTCCCTGTCAGATTTAAAAAAAAATAAATGATGATAATACATAAAATAAGGTCATGCCATTTCAGAATCTATTTTCTTCACATTTCCTTTCCTGACTTTATTTTTTATTCTCTTCAATACCTTGTTATCTATACTGCATCTACCATTTGATATAGTTTTGAGGTCAAACTCTATCTCGTGTTTTATTTATGTCCAAGAGAGTACTGTGAGGGAAACAGAAGTCCTATCCCAGTCCTGTTCCACATCACCCACAAAACTGGAAGTTCACAGATGATTTTGGAATTCAGATACTAATAATATTTGGGAGTGGGGATTTAGGAGGGTGCCAGATATTTTGCATGATCTATGTAGTCATGTATCTTGCTCATTTATATTTAATCAATATGGTCTTCATCTTGGAGAAGGGAGGTAAATCTGCCTGGGAAGCTATATAAGGTGCATGTGAATGCAGACAGAACACAACACCACTTTGTAGGCATATACCCCTCTCCCCCCCCATCCTAATATCTAATTTATGCACATCTTACATAACAGTAATAGCAGACAGAATACATCTTTGTGATTAAAAAAAAAAACACAACACTTTTGTTATTTCATATTCTTTCTGCTCTGATCCCTGTTGAATTCTGTCAGCAGACAGAAACCTAGTTGAACAAGGTTCTACCCAAAATGTGGAAATAATAGCCCCATAGGATGATAGAAACATAGTTTAATCAATCATTGCAAACATGAAATTTTACCTTACTGCTATAACCATTTCCCCATATAATCCAACCTTTCACTAAGGCAGTAAAAAGCCTTTTTCCAGGTCTCAGGTGGTGGGGCACT
This sequence comes from Scopus umbretta, assembly GCA_013400535.1. Classification (NCBI taxonomy): domain Eukaryota; kingdom Metazoa; phylum Chordata; class Aves; order Pelecaniformes; family Scopidae; genus Scopus; species Scopus umbretta. The sequence continues at coordinate 28,831 of VZTL01046304.1, read as the reverse complement.
CCATGAAAAGCCTTAATTTGTGCACTGAACCACAAAATGGAGGTTCTGACCTCTTGTTACTTGCAATCCTGCACTGAGTGTATAACATGGTTTGAACTGAGAATCTCATTGCAGCAATCCTCCTAGGTTCAGATTAGTTCAATACAACTGAAAGTTCATATATTGTGGCAGTCAGCTGTCAACATTCAATAACTAACTGCAAATTGACTGTGACTTTCTAGCAGTAAGAAATTAAATCTTTGAAACAAAAATCAGGAAGCCTGAGAATGTCATTATGATTCACAGGCAATTTTCTACTGTAAACTAAACACTATAACATGAAGAAATTAAATACAACATACCTAACTATTAAATTTGTTTTCAGTTAATTGCAATGACTCATCTACCAAGATTAAATGATTTTTATTGCCAATTAATAAAGTAATGAATTGCTCTGTCAATTAATGGCAACCAGAATCAGGGGAAAACATTATCTAAAAATGTATAGTGAGTTAATAGTTTGAGCATGCTTAAATCTCATAAGCAGGTTTCAGTGCGCCTCAAGTGACTTGTGAATTTACAGCAGGACTGACCAAGTCATTCCCACATTGGGAATTTGCCTGCGTTAACTCTTTGCTGGTTTGGTTCTCAACTCCCAACAGAACTAAGGAGTCTTAAGTGATAAAGAATTAGTTCTAGAAAGGGATTTTAAAACTGAACTTTCATTGTAGGCTCTTGAAGATCTTCAAAGCCCTTGATAAACAGACACCCGCCCTTGGTCTAGGTGTAGAGCACTAAAACCCTGGGTAAAGGCATTAATTAGCAGGCTGTGAAGTGTGTCTGCCTGCTCCCCCTTATGAATATTTATATAAAGGTTTTATGGTATGGAGAAAAACTTCAATAGGCTGGATTCAGAGTGTCTTCTGTGAATATTCTTTGGGCAAGTAATTAGGACAATTTGTACTGGAGCCATTTAGAAAATTCTGCCATTGTGCTAGGGAGGAAGCCTGCCTTACACATCACGCTGAGCAATGCAGAGCTATGAATAGGGGATGGCCTGGAAGTTTACATATAGACTGCGAAGAAGTTCTCTCATTGCCTGTTTTCTTATGAATGCTTCCAATTAAGCATGCAGGACCAAACAGACAAAATGAACAGAGTGCTAAAACTCACTTCCATGAGTGAACAAGGAGGGTTTAAACTTCTAGGCCCTGGAGAACATCTTGGGGAAAATAAAACTGCTGAGAGGAGAGGAACATACAGCTGACTTTATACCAGAACAAACTCTGAGCCCTAATAATATATATATATATTAATATGGCTATCCCACAGAGTGTAGCAAAGAAAAGCAAATTGAATTCCTAAGGGGTAGCAGGATAAAACAATCAGCACAGTGTAACAAACCAGTAAAATTTCAATTACCATATGTAAAATGGCCAAATGGCCCAACAGCACAAAGCTTAGAGAAACAATGCAGGTGCAAATCTTAAAAGCAGCTCTTGAGCACAAACCAGCAGAGGTCTTTCTTGAGAAACTCATGTAACATGCACATCAGACAGGTCACATAGCGACAGCAGATGAGCCATTAAAAAGTGATGACTGCAATATAATTTGAACTGACGTTCAAGGGACAGCAACGGTGTCAAATTACTACACTGACACCAATCTCTAGCAAACAAAATGCACAAGTTTTTTTCAGAGATACTCAAAATAAAAATATTTCCAGTTTCAATAGCAATGTCACTTTTTAGAAATCTTCAAAATGTCTACTAATTTTCCAGAAAGGGAAACGGTTGGTTAAATTAAAAGATTCAAGAGCCTAAGAGGATATGCCAAAATGTTGCAATGCACTGATGCTTCAGTTATTTAGCTTGGGTAGGACAATAGTTTCAAGGAAGCTGAGAGCGCTGTAACAAGCAAGGCAAATATGTAACAACACCAAATGATTATGCAGCTTTGACAGATGTAGCAGCAAAAATAATTGGAAAAAAGGCATTGAGAAAAACTAAACTTTTACATTGTTGGGTTTTCAATTAATTGTATCAGCTGAAAGAAGAGACCAGGGCTTCCCTGGACAGCTAAATCACGTTCTTCATTCAATGTATAGCTGGAGTCCAAGGAAATTTGGAAATATGTCAGAAATGGTGAAGAAAGATTGCCCCTTAACACAAATCATCAATGTCGCTTCATCTGGAAAAATGCATTCTGTACTGGTCTTGCTTTCTCAAAAACAATTAAGCACAATAACATGGGTGAGAGGGAATGCTGATAGCACCCATGGAAAACTTCCAAACAAAGGGAGATGGAAAAGGTTAAGAATGCTTATTTTGGGAAGAAAACAAATATAAAGAATAATGTTGCTGAGATGAAGACTGGGAACTTTTGTTCTCCCTCTCTCTAAAAGAACAAGAACACCCAGGGGCATTAATGAGAAGGCTGAAAGTAAGCAAACCAATGAAAGGATACATTTTTTTTTTCACATCTAGGCAATTATCACTGCAGGAAACTGCTGAGGCTACAGCTAAATGACGATCAAAATAGCTTTAAAGACATTAAGAATATTTGCAGTTACCACAATACATGTAGAAAGGCACCTGGCATAGATGAGCTGTGTGAGAAAAGACTGGGGAAGTATCTCCCTTCTGCCTACTGTGGGATTTCATGCCTGTTTTTCAGAAGCATCTGCACTGGCCTCTGTCAGACAATACTGAATTCAGGTATGACCCGACATGGCTTTCCTGCTATTTGCATACTACACATGAATGATCCACGGCATTTGAAACTGTCCTAGAGGAAATGCAGCTACTACTAAAACTTAAAATAAACATCACTTGTTCTGTAACAGACACTCTACTTGCATCCAGGTAAGCAACAAAGTTAACTTTGAGAAGTTGGCTGGAGCAAGTGATATGACTGACTCTTCCCTTGCTTAGATTCAAGGGAATGTGTCCCCAGATGCTTTTTAGCAATGTCTCCCTTAACAGCCTGAAATTCCATCAGGGACAGCAAAATATGACTCCAAATTGATATACCTAATAAATGGAAAAACCTCAGATACATCAGTTGCAGCTTCCTTACAGAACTGGGGATTATGTGACTCTTCTGTTGCAATATCCACCTTGTTCAAAGAGCAAATGCTCGTTTTAGACAGCACTGGCTTTCGCTCCCCTCATAAGAGAACAGGATAGAATGGATTTTGGCCTAACCAACACTACAGAGTACACCTTCTATAAATTCATAAGCAACGGAGTTTTCAAATGGCACAATTCTGTGATTCTTCACAGTACAGTTCATCCTCAAAAGCTGATTCTTCTGCAAAGGCTTATTTAGGTGATTACTGCTATTATTAATATTGTTTTGTCCTCTGGACAGTTTCTAGACAATCTGCTTTATCTGATTGTGTTTGACCTGAAGAACCAGAAGAATAGCCTGATCTGGCCATTGACCCATATGCCTCCTGTAAAACCAAAAGATATTCCTAAACATAAGACTTCTGTCTTACTTACGTAAGACTTCTCTTACTTTTTGTTGCAACTTGTAAGAAAATCCTTGCTGCTGTTGTCTGCTCCCATGGAGAAAGGCAATTTAAATGTCCAGTAAAAATGCCAGCCATTAGAGTAGTTACCTAACTGTTCTTCCTCTGCCTTGATGAGATGATGTTATTGCTTATACTGTGATCATCCGTCAGTGGTCTTTTCCCTTATGCCTTGAGCAGTTACCATGTTTCCCATTATAGTTTTAATGTCCAAACATCTCCACTGGTGAACATGCACAGGGCGCAGTAGCTCTTATGAAAATAATTCCAGGAACTTACAGCTCTTAAATTGGATTAAGGGCAAGTACCAGCTGTTCTTGCTGTGTTAATTCAGAGCTCTGCATTGAAAGACCTGCCTCTTCCCACTAGAAAGCTGTTGGGTAATGCCATTTGCAAGGAAGGCCAGGAAATGCAGTTACAATGCTCTCTAAATGCAGCTTCACGCAGCAATACAGCAAATTCACTTAGCTAACATTGGTATAAAATGTTCAAGCAGCACTAGACAAGATACTGTAAAAAATTTACATGAATTATAGACACTGAATTTTTTATTGTCTTACATTAATTGCATTTATTATTTTTAACCTTGTCATTCTCATTATCATCAAAAGCAAGCTATCCCTAATACAAGTCTACCATTAAACTGTGGAAACATCCTGTAGCAAATTAATTAAGATATGGAGCAGACGGATCTTTTATTTTCACTAGCTGAAACAGATGAAGCTGAGAAAGGTATTATTTAATCTTGCAAATTAAACCTCTGCTGAATAGCCAAATAAACACAGGTTGCCTAATGCTACTCTTCCTTGTACTGCAATTTAAGTTAAATGCAGGAGAAAAACCCAAATGAGGCTGGTACATATGATTTCTGCTGGTAAAGGCAAAGAAGGATATAGTCTCAATCACCTTCTTACTAGGGTAGATGTATCAGCAGAACCATTTATGTCTGAGGAAAAGCAAGACGAGGTGGGGGACTAGACCTGAATTCTTGTCATGTCCTATGAAGGTTGAGACAAGACTCTGAAGCACCACGTTTGCTCAAGCCCTTCTGGGTCTTGCCTCTCAGGTGTGTTGGCCACCCGTGCTCAGGCAGGACTCCCACTGCACCCGGGAAGGCAGTGAGGACTGGTGCTGCTGAATTTCCAGTCCTAAAGAAGCACCACATGAATTCACTCAGCTCCCAGCGGCAGAAGGCAGGTAATGAGCCAGGACAACTATGGAGTTTTCATGCTTCTAGTTGCCCAAGCAGAGGTCGTAAATAACTGCAGGATTTTTTTTTTCTTTATTTCAGGGATCCATTCTTCAGCTCACTGTTAAATTTTTATGCCCCTTTGCAGATAAATGATGTATTTTGACTGTAGCAGGTGACCAGCATTAAGCTCTTTCAAAGCGAAACCCTTAAAAAACGATGTCCAGCTCTGATTAAGTTGACTATCTGAATTCAAAGCATGTCTTGACTGCTTTCCATGAAAACAACTGATCCTTTTCATGGGTTAATGCCATTGTAACTTCCTCTACACATTGAACAGATTACCATGGACACAAATTCAGACTCCTTCCATTCACACAAGGTCCCTGGAAATTTACATAAGTCTGCAGAGAAAACAGGCAGCCAAGCTTTCACTGGCATGAATATTGTGATGAAACTTTCAAACAATACATACGTTTGTCTCCTAAAATACAGTTTATAGTAAAAAACCTGCAAATTAGTTAAAACAGTAAGGAAAAAAATATTTTAGGTAACTCTTTAAAACAGTCTTTTAAAATAAATAATCGCCATCCAACTACCTTAGGCTAATTTGCTACAAAATCAAAACAGGTTGGAAAGATCCCACGTACAATAAAAATGCTACTCCACTATGCCATAATACTGAGCTTTTTTATGTAACAAAAAATAATCTGCAAGTCACAGCAGTGCATCTGTCACACATAAACCAAAACAAAGATATATCTTCACTTGACCAATAAGACATCCTCAATGCAGTTTGGCTTTACTGACCTTTTTAAAAATGATAGGCATTTTTGCCATAACCAGACTCTTGTGAGCATAAGGAGGGTAATTCTACTCCCCTCAGACCCCTTCTTATAAAATTTGTTTAAAAAATTTTACTGAAATCTGTTTTGGTCCATAAGACATCAATAAATTTTGCATTCAAGGACTCTGAATGAGGAGAGGCCAGGCCAGGGTCTTCCAGACACTGGATTTACTGCAACTACATTTATATGTAATTAGCAGGAATTAATTTTTAAAAAGAGCTTTGGAAATTCCCATCTTCCAAATTCAAATGCTCCTACCAGACATTCTGCAACTAAATGACATGAATTATTTTAAAAACGCTTCCCTGAAAAGCAGCAATACACCTGCTGTTAGAAAATGTCTCTTGAGGAAAAAATGAGATCTTTCTGAGGAATCTTGATCACTCCTGTTAAGCTAACTTTTTGGTGAATGGTATGCTACAGGATGAAGAAAAGTCACAGTCTCTTACTCCTGGCACTGAAGGACGCACAGCCTGTCCCAAATGCTTCAGCTTACGTTTCTGAGCTTACTGCCATCTCATCTTTAGTCTTCCACCCCTCTCAGCTCATTTAGGGCTAACGAACATTGTGTCTTCCCTCCACAAAACCCTCCCTCTGCTGGCTTCCAAACCTTTCTTGGCAGCTTCTGCACCTGCAAAACCCTTCCTGTGACTCTGCTGTGTACGTGCTGAAGGAATTTCCAGTAATGACATACATTTTTTTTTCTAACTGAATCACATTGAGGTTTTAAGTTGACCAACATTTTCACAGTAAAGCCCTTTATATCTAACAAAACTCATGGTTTTTAATGAAAGGAATTCTATTTTTTAATTTATCTGGAGCCTATTTTTACAGCGCATAAAGATAATTACAAATTGAACAGATTTCTCTTTTATATTTAAGGATGGAAATTTTACAGAGTTCAGAGTTAATTGCTAGTTTCTCTGATAAGCTGCAAATTATTTTTAAGTCAGACTACCATGTAACAATTCTAATTACAAAGCTCCTTCTTGTCTCCCTTACACACCCAAGCCTCTCCGCGAGAAACTGCAGCTCCATTAAAGGAACAGGAAGTTTGCCACTAATTTTGCTGAGACCATTAAGCTCAGATGTGATGCGAGAGTACAAAGAACTCATGAGGTTATCTAAAATGCCCTCAATTTAAATAGCATGGAACATGATTTCCACAAATGAACTGGAAGAAACTTTTCCCTTACCCTATTCTCTTTTAAAGCAAAGTACCCCTTATGCTTTAAATTATCTGTTCATCCCAATACAGGGTTTAACAATTATTTCAAAAAAATAAAATACATTTCCTAGTGAAAGAAAATAGAGAATTTAGTAAGAGGCATTGGTTTTTCTGAGTAAATCATTCAACCATTTATTCTGTGTGTGAGAGAATTCTAGTAAGTAAAAATCCTTAAGCTGACATCAGTAATCATGCCTGCATATATGTAGTGACCTCCATCTGGGACATCAAAGCTAATCTTGAGGCTGTACCTTAGATTCTGCTCTTAAAATGAATCTGCGAAGAAATCAAGCATCCTATCACTCCTCTGAAAAAGACACAAATCCTGAGTTTCTAAGTGATCTTTGGCCAACGGCATGTACAGAACAGATGTCAGTTGGGAGAAGAAACAGGCAAAATCTTTCTACAGTCCATAATTAGCTACCACGAGCAACAAATATATTTGATATATCCACACAGCTTTCTGCAATTCAACATTCAATACTTCACACAATATTGTCTGGTACTCTGTATCATTAACTTGTTACTTCAGTTTTACCATCAGCTTCAAGGGACTTTCATCAAAGTAAGTCTCTCCATAAAAAGGAAATAGCTTGCTGTGAAAAGCAATATATAAATTATATACTGTTTCATTTGCAGGAAATGCAAATTTTCCAAGCTACAAGTGTTGATTATTTGCAGTTATATACAATTTATGATGAAGAGTACTGCCTCTTTCCAAACCACGGGTTTCTGCACAAGTATACCAAACCAAAATAAGAGAAGAAAATGAGAAATCAAACTTTTTTTTTCCACTCTGAGAGAATGACACATGGAAGCAAGCAGGAAGTAAGTGCTCTCTTTGGAGAAGGAATAAAGCACACCTCTTCTTGGTGTGCTGGGTACGATCTGTGCAAACGGTGCCTTTTCAAAGTTCTCATGAGGCATATATTACAGGTAATTGAATTGAACAAGAAATAGATGGGTGTATCAAAGCCTACACCGGAAAAGAATCTTCATCCCAAAGGGGAAAGATATTTGGTCATTGAATGGTTAGAATATATGGATCAGCATTAACTCTCCCCTCTCTTGTACTCTGAGGCACAATAGAGGAAAGGACACGTGGCAGCATGAAATCTCCTAGGCATCTTACAGCTGAGGTTAGAAAGAAAAAACTAATAAAGGTCTAGCCTACTGTAAATTCCAAGTTACACAGAAATGTATCTTGGCTTTCATTAGGAAAGTGTACCGATATGAAGTTCCCCATGGCTTTTCATAAATATGTGAACCCGTTAACTTTTGAGGTCAATATGCAGAGGACCACAGAGTGTGCATTTGTCCGTTTTTATTTCTTCATTAGTAAAACGTACTCCTGAGCTGAAGATCAAAATGAAGTCATCACACTTTTCCAAAACAGGACATAAATGTTTCATGTCTTCTTCCGGAAGAAAGGGAATTAAACTTATAGAGTATATGTGGAGCTTTAAGTACAAATGAAAATAGAGCTTTTGGACAAAGGAAGAAAAAAAAATCTTCTGGAAGAAGTTCTTTGTTGATCCAGAACAGGACCCAAACGTTCATTCTCCTGTCTTCTAGTTTTCTTTCTTCCTTCTCTCCCGCCTTTTATTCCTAATTTTTCCTTTTCCTTTTGCTTTATTTTATGGCTTTAAAGTTTTCATCTAGTTTTTGCTAACTTTAAGTTGTCCATTTAACATTCCTGCCAGCCATCGTTCCATATGCACTTCTTCCCAGATTTCGAATGTTTTAATTGCTCTACTTAATCTGTTTTCATACATCTTGTCATGCAAAGGCCAAACCAGTGGGCAGGGCCCATAATTTCATCTTCTGCCAGGGCAGGCTCACGTGCCACTGAAGAATCGATATGGGCGATGGCTGAAAGGTGCTTGCAGTCATCAAAGCAGCCAGATACTTTTTCCTAGGGTCATCTTGGGAGCAGACCAAGAGTTTCTTAATGGCCAATTAATTGTTCTGGCCTGCTCTTAGTGGCTATCTCTACCCCAGAGCAGGCAGAAACCTATTTGTGTGCATGCGTGGTGTCAGGCGAACGCAGTAAGCTCGATGCGATAGGAGTAAGCTTCTCAGCCCTCGTAAAACTGACAGCTAAGGGCAGGCTCTTGCCATCAAATTAACTCCCCAGGGAAAGCAAGCTGCCAGCAGTGGGCTGAATGATGGATGAATTGTTCTCTGAGGCTGCATATAACACACAGATCATGGCTTGAACATTCCCCTTTTCTTGTATCAAACTGAATCTTCCCTTTTCACCTATAAATTTGTGCCTCAGCCCACATCTCAGATTTGATTTACTCATCATTATCTTCCTAGTCGCCAGGGTCTCATTAGGATTTCATAATTCACCTTTATCTTTATGGTTGTCTTCTCAGCATACTCCTCTTATACTGCTGATACAGAGGCTGAGCCCTGTCATCATCAGCAAATTCCTTCATATCTAAACCACTTCTTCATTAATTGTCACACACTTGCTTTCTCAAGACCGGTCATTATTAATTTTGTCATAACTAGATTAAGGGTGAAAGAAAATCTTATCTATGCTGAGTGCCAGATAAGTGCAAACTAACACTTTAACATGGCTGGGGTTTTTTTGAGTAAATAATGGAAATTCTATCAGTATTAATTCTGCCTACTATGAAGAAGGGATGCAATGAGAGAGAGATTGGAGTATTAATATGGAGAAATCACATTCTGTATTCTCTACCTAGTGCATGTTTGCTAGTTCGATGTCAGCTAATTGCTAAATCAAGCAGTGATGAAAGGGTTGCGTTTTAATTTACCCAGCAATGCCTGGCTTATTGGCAAATAAATGGGCTCACTGCTCTTTAACTGGCAGTACGTTAGTTTATTTATGCTAGGATTAAGTTTTATTCATTCACTAAAATGTAGCTGGTCTCTTATGAACTCCATATTAGCACTGGAAAGGAGATGGAAGAATATAACTGTACAAAAAAAAGGTTCTGTTGGTTTCGCTGGTATCTTATTTTCTACTTTTATCTTTATAGCACTTGGGAGGCTACATCGGTGTGTGATGAATAATATAGGTGGTTCTCATTCAAGCACTGAATACTCCACTTTTTTGGCCACATTTTGGATACTTTCCTACATTAAAGAAGCAGATGCTCTTGGAACCAATACTCTTCTTCAAATTTGGTTTGCTATATGGTCATTTGCATTAGCAGTTAACTTTTGCTAATTTCCTTCTGAGCATCTGAGTGAACTAAATCCAAGAGTAGCTCTCGGATATTGGTTTTTACCCTAATATTACCTTAGTCTTATAAATTCATTTATTGTATAATGCATGTCAGAAAACCGTAATGCCTAATAGATGTACATCAAAAATTTTATGGACACAGTTTAGAACTGAGTAGAAGAATTTCTTTTGATCAGGATTTGCACTAGTATGCCTTTTTTCCTGCCAATATCATGTTAGAATTTTTTTTTTTTTCCATAGGAAATGACAGCTTGTTTCTCTTTTGATTTTTTTTCCCCCTGTAAAACTAGAATATTCATCACAGCCATCATTGAATTCTGGCCTGGAAGAAAAAGAACAAAAATCTTCCCTCTAGAGCTGCAAGTAGAACATCAGTTTTATTTTCTAGAGTGAATGCAACCCAGTCAAGCACATATTTCTTCATGACTAGAGCCTTGGGTGGATTCTTAAAATAGCACTCATTATAGATATTGCATCAAAAAGAATTTAGAATTGTTTTCTCTAGTTAAAATAATTAGGAAATTTATTTGAAACTTATTTCCAAATGTTGTCTCCCTGAAAAAGAACTTACATGCCACGCCAGCCTGTCTGTTCCCCCTTGCATGCTAAAACCCTTCCCAGCCACGGTCCTTACAAGTCCAAGTTATTAACTCCTCTTCAGATGCTCCCTCACAAGACCAGTTATTACCAGAGGCCTATGCATTTTGGTGAAAACAGCCAAGTCCCTGTTTGATCTGTAATGCACAACTATAGTCTGTCCACAGAGGCAGCAGCGTGCCGTGCTCAGGAGCAGTGAGTTTTACCGTCAAATCTTGGTTTTGCACATTGTGCAAGGAAGCAGCATTAGGTCTGGATGTGTTCATTACAAATGATATGTACTATTCCAACCAAATTACCTTTCAGCTTAAGAATACACATTTCTGTTTTGGAAACAACAAAGCTCCTCAGGGTTTTTTAGGTTACAATGGTCATTACAGCCTGAGTATGACTGTCAGCACTCCCTTATTAACAACTATTATTATGATTTATTTGTAATATTGCCAGAACACCCACAGAACTCTAGCTGCATTGGGACTACATGTTGTATAAACAGAATTTAAATGATCATCTCAGATATGCATGCCTGCCACAGGCAGTGAGTGACAAGTACCCAGAATCTGTTTTGCAGGACTCCCTCCTCCCCTGTCAGACAAGAACTCTCCTTGCCTCTAGAAGAACAGGATTTTCTGAAGGGAAATGTGGGTCACATCCACATGTGGGGCAAAGGAAGAGAAGAAGGGGGAGGGAAGTGCTTAAGGACCTCTCTGAGCAGGAGAAGGGAGGAGGTGTCGTGGGTCACCTACAGAGAGAGGCCGAGGCGGTGCAGAAGTGAGGGTAAGGAGGCAGGGGGGTGGTGTCCCTCCCTTGCCCAAACCCACCGCTGCTCTTCTCCGTGCATTATTTAAGTTCTCCTTGCAAGCGTCAACAAGTGTCTTTCTCTAATTCATTCATTATGTATTTGCTAGAAGGATTACATACCTATGTATCTTTAGAGATCACTGTGGTGATGATGCCAAGAAAGTTGTATAAACAATTCCTGTTAAAAGCAAGTATATAAAGACTCCTCATCTCTTGCTCTGAACAATTTTTTTCTCTGTTGTGATGGATGAACATCTAATGAAGTGCTCTGCAATAAACTCTACCTGGCTGCATTTTTTAAAAAAGAAGGAATTGGTAGCATTACCCTCTTCATCTTCCCCACGGTGTGGAAGAGAGTCATTAACAACAACTGAGACTGAAAGCTTGGGGTTCAGTCACTTCATTTCATTTCTCTCTGGGTTTGTTGATGCGATGCCTGTAGAAGTCGCAGCAGGATTAATGTAACTCCTGTCCCCAGTCTCCTTTTCCAGTAGTTACAAATGGTGAGCAGTTACAGACTGCAGCAGCACCTAACTTACAAAATGTGAGATAAACAGAAGCTGCAGAAGTGCCAAGTGTGTCTCATTTGTAAATGTTCTCCTCCCTCCCTCCCTCCCTCCCATCTTCATTCCCTCCTTCCTCTTTCTCTCTTTCTTTTTTTGCTCTTCTTTTCTCTATTTACTCTCTTCCTTTCTCTTAACCTGTCTGTGGGATTTCTATGAACTCTGGAGTAAGGACTCTGGAAACTACCACTAACACTTTTCCTCTTGTCAGTAGGACCCACCACTTTTTTTTTTTTT